>JANPWX010000215.1:4465048-4731834 GCA_024734555.1 Trochalopteron elliotii
TCGTGCACCGCGCCGCGGGGGCCCGGCGGGGGCGGCGTGGGGCGGTGCGGTGCAAGGGCCCCAGGAGTGTTGCTGCTTTGGGGTGCCGGCAGGATTCTTACTACTTTTAGGGCTTCACCCCCCCCCAGATCCCGAAAAAAAAGAAGGGAGTGTCGGGGCGCGGGGGGTCGGGGCGGTAGAAGGAGGGAGCGGTGCCGGCAGCGCGGCACAGCCGGCTGACCTACATTGGGAGGCATCTGAGGTGACGGCTCCGCGCGGTGGCTGCGCTGGCCCCGCCGGAGTGGGTGCCGGGGGTGGGTGCCGCGCTCCCCCTGCGCTCCCGCTCCGCTCCGCACCGCGCGGCCGCCGGCCCGCTCAGGTGTCTCTGCGGGGAACGCGGGGTCGGAGTAGGGAAAGGCTTGGCCGGTTCCCACCGCTTAGGGCCTGCCTGGGAGGGCTGAACCCCCGCCTTGAACCCTCCACTTGAATCCTCCGGTACCGCATGAGATGCGTTTATTTGTGCAGAGCAAAAGAAATCCGAGTGCTGTAGACCAGTTGAAAGAGGAAAAAAAGAAGAAAGAAAGAAAAAAGCCTGCCTATATGGTGGCTTTTTGTTTATTAATTTATATTTTTGAAACTGTGGGAACAGCTTAGTGCTGGAGTAATTTTGTATGATGCACCTGCTTTATGTTTGCATCCTAAGTTTTATATGCTTCACTAAAACATTGCTCTCATGAGAGGGGAATTTTTAGGCTAGAGGAGATGCTTAACTTGCACTTTCAACTGAAAGTCAAGAACCTATGGGTCATAAAAAGTAGCAAAGGTAAACTACTGCCTTGCAAGAAAAATAAGTGAAGCTCAAAAAATCCCAGTGCATTTCTGTGGGCTGCTTTTGTAGATGTCGAATAACTACAAGGGCTAGAAAAGAATTAAAGGAGAGAATGAAAAATATTTGATGAAATCATATTGTCAGTGATGTTTTTTTAGATTCTCAGCAGACATCTCGGTCTTGAGGTGAAGGAAATTTGCTTGAGGGCTTGCTTCTTTATGATTGGAATTGTTAGAATGAATGCATGTACATAACTTGGGATTTTATCCCACGAATTAGAAAAAAAAAAGTCTAAAAGTCTGAATATCTATATATATATGTACAGATGTATTTCATTCCCCTGCTAGAAAATGCATTAGTTCTGAAAAGACCAGTGCCTGCTTTTTTGATCATTCATTTCCAAATAAAAATGTAGAGGTACCTAATTAAATTCACTCTGTAGATTTGGATTTTTAGGAATGAAATCAGTGTTTGTTTACGAGGAAATGAAATGTATTGGTGGAATTTGTAGCTTACTAATAGCTGAAGGCAAACAGTTCTGATTGTGAAACAGTAAGGTGTTCTGCCTTGCTGGTAAGATCGCTTAATGGCTAGCTTATTATTAAATTTTGGTTAGCCTTGGCTAGAGTATGTGAAACCTTTTTGTTTTACCTTACTGTAGTGTCTATGTAAGTAATCTTTTTCCCTGTATCTTCTTGTTATGTAAGTTGGCTGAACTGCTATGATTAGTTGAACTTGAAGCTTTATTACTAATGTGAACTATTTATCTATTGAGGGACTTTGCCTTAGGATCAGAGGGAGAAGTTTCTTCTCAAAATAAAAGTATTCTTATTGAAACAGTTTGTTCACCTGTAATTGAAGTGGAGGCTGATTATTAACCCACCTTGCTTGGGTTACTGGAAATTGTTTTTATGTAAGGCATTTATCTTGCTTTTAACACATTTATTGTGTTCATGTGGTTTTTTTTCTTCTCAAATACCTTATGATCTTTGGTTGCTGCTTCTGTTGGGCCAGTCTTGGAGAATATTGCTAGTGGGTCAGAGGGCTCTGATTTCTCACATAACTACTTGCAAACAGCACCTTTAGGCCAAAGGAAAGTGAGACGGGCAATAAGCTTTTTTTAACCAATTGCAGGAGGGAGAAAAGATGTGCTTGGTGCTGGCTTATAAATGTTTGACCCTACTGTCATCTTAATCTGTTTGAATTCAATTTTTTCTCCTCTCAGTAGAATTCACAATTATTAAAAAAAAAAAAAAAAAAGAGAGAGAGAAAAGAAAAAGATACATTACTGGGACTAGTATCTTTTGTAGAAGAGATTATATCTGTTGATAGTTCTAATGTTTTGTTTGCCATATATGTACCTCTTAATGGAGCATAATAGTTAGTAATCTGTGTAGACAGCTTATAGAAATGGAAGAAGGTCTAAATATAATGCCATAGTTGCCATGGGGAAAAAAGTTAAACAGAAGAAATACTTCTTTTTTCAGGTACAAATAACCCATGAAAGCCATGGTCATAACTCTATAACAATTGAAGAAACTTCATCCTTACAACTCCCAGTTTTTACTATGTGCCCTGTAGAGAATTGAATTTGAGAGGGAATCACAGGCTGTTGTCTGACTCTGCCAAGTGTTGAAATATGCTTTTTTGATTCAGGTGGGAATTACAGTATTGCAGCTGAAAAAGAAAACCAATTGCGAGGCAACATAATAGACAATTGTTCCTGAAATTCATATTGTTATCTTGTCGTGTAAGGGAAGAGAAAAAAAAGATGCTAAACACGTGCACTGCAATTGCTTGTAATATGCTACAGAAATCACTTTTTCAATACCTTGGAGTCTTTCAATTTCCTCCCTCTTTAAGGTTTAAACTCTGTGAGTCCCCCTGGTGGCAGCAGGGCTGGGGGATGTTTCACTCCCCACTGAGGCTCGGGGAGCAATGAGTGGCCCCTGCTTACTGTTTTTTGGGTTTTTTTCCAAGGCTTCAACTTCTTTTGTCTAGTGATTATTAAGTGAACTAATGTAGTAACATTGTAATTGAAGGGGGAAAAAAGGCGAGTTTTATGGAGGTGGGGTTTACTGCAGATAGATTCTAACGTGAGATGAAAGGTATTATATAAGTATGGCTCCAGCTTGCAGTTTTTATGTCTTTCTGCCTATTAGCTCAGATTTGGTTTGTTTTTCTTTTTTTCAGTGTTTGGATAGGAATAGTTTTTTATACCTGGATAAATGTAATAGACAAGGAATAGGGTGGGGAGTTCTAAATGTTTCATGCTATGCAGAGGCAAAATGCATCGTGATTTGCTTATGTAGTAGACTAAATAAAGAAGAAAACCCTATCATAATTTTTTTTATCTTAAATGTATTTGTGACATTAGGTACTCCAGAGTTTTGACTGATTGATCTTTAGTGATGAGTAGTCCAAGTAGTATTAGGAAGTAGAGCAGAGACATTTTAGTTCAAAAATTGGAAACTATTTATGTGTTCATTCAAGGCAAACAAACAAGAAGTGCCAGAATAAGCTTTCAGAAAGGAAGTTCATCAGAAAAGAAAAATAGTCATTGAAATATTCCTTTGTGTAAACCAGTATCTGCTACAAAGCAGTTTGCACCTCTTATTTGAAATGGAAGCAGTAAGACTGTTGTCTTACATAAAATAAACTTCTTATATAAATGTATTTGTCAATGTTGGGGTAGCTGTATGTTACATGTAGATAGCCACTTAAAGGTCACTTGTTTTAACGTTTGTGGGATTTTTTTAATTGGTTGGTTTTGGTTAATGTTTCTTGCAAAAGAATACTTTTTAGAAAGAGAATCTGCAGCAAATGGAGCTATACATATATAAGTAAGGGGGTCAGTAGACAGGAACATAATTTTTTGTTTCTTTTTCCAAGAAACGTTGGATTGTTATCTTAGAAAGTTGTGAAACTGAGTGTCAAACTTTCATCCTTGGTTGGTGTTCTGAGTGTTTCTATCACTCTGGTTGAATCCTTCATGCACCAGACCAACCTGAACTAATTATTTACAACTGGATGGCAAACAGTAGCCCAGCATCAGATGAGTAGCATGTCACTGATTGAGGTTTTTATAGCAAAACAACTTTATCCATTCAGCAGTTTTAATCTTGACACGTTTCAGTCTCTGCTGAAAGAGCCACTGGAAAGGGTCTCTGCCCCTTCAGGATTGATTGACAATAATTTAAGAGGTTGATAGGCTGTAATTCCGAAATCATCAGCTGAATTTTCAGTAATGATAAATTCAGTGTGGGAAATAAGAGTAAATGCTTAGAAGTATTTTTTGGTTGCTGAAGTAAATAAAGATTTTTTTAGGATTCTAATACTTGCTTAGTGTCATAACTGATTTTAACAGTGTCATAACTGGCCTCCACTGAATGAAATCCTATGCATAAGAAAAAGATACGTTATTGCATGTACTATTAAATATAGGATGAAAAATATTCAAAGCTGAGAAGATTAATCCCTTAGTTAGGTGACTTGTATGTTTTTCCTTATGTCCCTCTTTCCTAAGCAATAAGATAGTTCTGATGAACTAATAATTAGGAGTTTTTAACAAATCAGTTTTTTAAAAGCACATTTCTATCTCTAGTGTTCTTCTTGCACGTTCTTTTATTCTCTAATTTCATTTCACACTTGAGTCTTGTTACTAAGGTATCATGCTTTCCAGTGTTTGGTTGTTGGGTTTTCTACTTTTTCCTCCAGTGTTTTATGTTGTTATGAACAAAAAAAACTTGTGCTCTCTTTGCATTTTCTCGGAAACTGCTAAAATTTCCCTTTTAAATAATACAAATGAGTATGTAAATATTGAAATTTAATTTGGCCTTTTGATAGTAGTTAAGACTCAGGTAATTGTCCACTTTTTAAAAATTTAGGATTAATGTCTATGAAGGTGCACATGATGAGCATGTGTACTGAAGACTTCTGATTAAGTATACTGTAGCAGACCTGTGAAAACAGCAGTCAGCTGGTGTTGTGATGGCAAATCCTTTAAAATTGTTAAATGAAAAATTAAGTGTTCTTGATTGTCTTGCAGCTGTTGGGTAGCAAAGGTTGTAGATTGTAGATTTCTGGTTGTAGTCCAGAGGCACCGAGTGTACAGAGACCTCTGGCCTTTGATTAGGGAATTCAGATTTCCTATGAGAGGTAGAAGGTTAAGAATGGAAAGATCAGCTTAAATGCATTCCCTCTTCTAGTCTTTTTTTTTTTCCTTTTAAATAAAGCACATGCATGGATTTAATCTTGACATAGCACATAATTTGCCTTGAAGATAATTTTCTGCATTGAAGCTGGGCTGTCTTTAGCATTGACGGTTTATATAAGCGGATGGAAAATGGTTAAGTTGTTGCTTATGCCCCTGGCACTCCTGCCCTTATTCCCTTCATCACTGAAGGATCCATTTTTATATAATGAATTTTAGTTGGGTGACAAAAGGGAAAATTAGGGATAATCGGTGTTTGATTTGGGGAAGAGAATATGGTAAGATTTATGATGCAAATAGTGGTAACGTAGTATTCAGAAATGCTTTGAGCTAGTTAAGAGAAGTCTTTAGAAAGTAAATGTAAAGAAGAAAAACAATCACATCTAACTGACAATCTGATCAGATGACTGCAATTTGAACATAGTTACAACTACTTGGTCACTTTCCAAGTTTAAAGCAAAGCAGGGGACAGTTGTTAAGAAAGTTGCTCATTACTTAGTGCTGATTTATTTTGTAAAGTTTGTGTGTGTTAAATGATTTCTATGGGGTCCTCTGCTTTTCAGAAGCAGCCCACTTTGATTTGATAGTAGTTAGCTGTTCACTGATTGTTATACAACTGTTACAGGCTTAATGTTTGAAATTCATTATTTTGTTTCTGCATTTAGGAACAGTTTAATACATAAAAAAATATTTAAGAAATACCCTTTAATGTTGCTGCTAATGTTTGATGATTTTTAACTTTATTTTTTAGGGCTATATTTAAGTTTTCTTAATCATGTGGCTTGTACAAGTTAATTTTCTGCCAGCATAAGAGAATATGAAGAAAACCTTGCTAAATTATTTAAAATTTAAAGTTTAATGTTCATTGATGATGCACCTGGGTTTTTTTTTTCAGGAGAAAGAATTTTCCTAACTCTTAATTCAACTGTTTTGCCCACTTTTCAGATGCTTTTATGCTAATTTTTACTAATTTACAGTGTTTACACTGCAGCAAGTTTGTCCATCTGGGAAATGGGAAACTCCTGCTGATATATTTGATTTCTGTCTGTTATCAACACTTTGCATTATGGCATCTTTGCATTTCCAGGTTTCACATAAGGCTCCTTTAATGTGGAAAAGAGCAGCTGTAGTGCTGGGGAGCAGGCAGCCACGCTTAAGTGCAAGTTTTTGACAAATGGCAATTGAATAATCAATGGCTATGAAAAGAAGGGCTTGGATTTAAACTAACAAGAGTTGTAATTGAAATGTAAAGTAAAAGTAAGCAGAAAATAAGAATGTCCACTCTATCAGTACTCATTTGACTGAAAATACAAGATGAAATTACTTTTCTGTATGGTTTACTTTAAGCAGGGGCAAAGATAACTATTGGAGCTTTTGCAATTGCTCATCATATAATGGATATAAGGATGACAGTAGGGAGCAGACTAAGTGAAATACTGAAGAAATTAGCTGCTGAATGTCTTTGTGCTCAGTATTTTTGAGTGATGCATCTTGCAGAACCAACATTTCTGGGAGAGTAACACAAATTGATAACTGCTGTAGATCTCACGTAGAACTGCAGTACTGGAAAAGTGACAATGAGTCACTCTTTAATTAGAAAAGTGTTTAATAAAGAAAATAAAATGCACTACGGCTTAGGCAGATATAAATTATTCGGTTTCAGCGTTGGCTTGTAATGACTAGTTGTAATTTAAATGAGTTGGGATTTAAACTTTTTCCCAGACTTCCGTGTATGTGGGAGAGGGTGAGTATCCAAGTATCTGGACTTGGAGCTCAGGGTGGATGTGAATGGAAAATAGCAAGTTTACAAAAACTTCATTATGTGAATCATAACACAAAGCTTTTAAAAATGTTTGTTGTACTGTACAAAGGCATGCTTTTGCCATGCTGTACTCAAATGAAATGACTTCAGCTGAAAGATGACTTAAAGGGTGAGTTCCCAGTGTTTGCTACAAAGATTTTACATGCTGGCTGAGCTACGTCTCATGGTTTTTAGTGTAGTTTCGGATGCCTAGCAAGTTACTAAAACTTTTGTTGTATTCAATTAATACTAGCCTGTTCCAAACTGATAAAAATTAAGGACATCTGTGAGAAATGGTTATTGAAGTGAAGAAAGCATTCTGTGTAATTTATATGTAGACAAATATTACTAAAAATTTTTGGTGTATTTGGAATACTAACATTTGGAAGAATTCAAGTGACATTTGACTGAAAACATAGGAAGCTTTTTATAAAAATTGCTGAATCTCAAAGGTTTCAAATATTCATTCAGAAGTTCAAATAGATGTAGCTCGAACTGCTTCATTTAACAATGTGTGTGTTGGAGGGGAGATTGGGCCATTTAATGTTATTTTTATTTTTTTTAATGGGAAACAAAGCAACTTGGGAAAACATTTTGGTTGTTACAGTCTGAGACAATATGTAACATTAGGCTTGGCGAATATTTGCCTTCATTTTGGAAAGGAACTGGCCCTTATGTTGTGTTTGTTTTTCTGCCCCAGTGTAAAGCCGTCCCCAGCTGAAGGAGTCAAGTCCAATCCATCCAAGAGACACAGGGACCGCCTGAATGCGGAGCTGGACCGCTTGGCGAGCCTGCTGCCTTTCCCTCAGGATGTCATTGCCAAATTGGATAAACTGTCTGTGCTTAGGCTTAGCGTCAGTTACCTGAGAGCTAAAAGTTTTTTTGACGGTAAGCAGTGGGAATTTGTTTGGGTTTGAACTGCTTGTAAAATTCAGTTTATACTGTGTGTTGATTTCAGCTGGTTAAGTACTTAAAACTGTTAAATTTATCTGTATTTTAATGGAACCTCCAGTTGTGTGAATATATACAATGTAACTGTGTAAAGTAAGCTTTCCACTTTCTTGAAACCAAATGTAACTACTTACATTTCACTTAGGTCACTCAAAGTCATTCAAAGCTTTGCATTTGGAAGTAATATTGTCCTTAATGAGTACTCCAATCCTTTTCATCAGACTGTCAAAGATACCCAAGAGATTTCTATTTTCCCCCTCTGAAAATTGCCTTAGTAAAACTATTACTGTTTCAAAATATGTCATATGACTTCCCATACAGCTGGATTTCAATCAATGATGCATCAAAAAGGACTTTACTTTGATATGAAGTAATTGATAGTGCTCCTCCCTTACAGTTTAGTGCAAAGGTGACTTGTAAAGAATAGAGACAAAATCTTTCCTATGTCCAAGCCCTGATTAATGCAGGACAGGAGGCATTAAAACGACAGCTAAGGTTCTGCAGTTATGTGGGCAGGTGTGCACTGACCCCAGTCCTGGCAAGGGTAATACAGCAGCACTCAGGGTAGTCATGGGGTCAGAAGTGTGTGTCCTTGGTCACCTCTGAGCTGGCCAAGGAGTCCTGTCCTTCTCTCTCCTTCTCTACCTGAGCTGCTCTGTAGGGTGAGATACACTGGTTTGCTTCATGCCAGTTTCTTCAAAGGCAGGAATAGTCTGATTCTATTCATTGCAGGAATAAAGCAAGAAGCATGTATTTAATTAATTGTCCTTTTTTTTTAGCAGTCACTGAGATTTTACAGTTATTATATTGAAGATGAAATCTTATTCATCAGCTGTGGCTAAAAAAATCTTGATTGCAATGGAGTTGATATTAAATTTCAAGTTGTTTTTAAACTTTCTTTGACATTAAAATAACCTCTGTCCTCATCAGTTTAAGATTGTCTCAGCCTCCAGAACATGGATGAAAGGATTCAAGAAACCTGTCTAAAATAGTTCCACTTTTTCCTGCAGGAATACAGAATGTTTATTTTCATTTATTGTGTCAACTGGCTTCAGTTTATTAGTGCTTATGCATTTGTATTGTTTTATTGCTTGAAGAATATATCCAAGTGTCTTGATTTCTATGCTTGTTGAGGAGAATTCTTAGTATGAAGTCTAAGCTCTAAGGCTAGAGCTGGCCAAATACTTCTAGCGGTGCTTTTTTCACATGCAAATATTTTCTTCCATCAAATAAGAGTTCTCTTCACACTTTATTTTCATAAAAATCTTTGCAAGATGTTATCTTGGGTAGAGTGCTGTAAAAGAAATTATATTGCTTGTCTGTGTTCTCTTGGTAAATTGAAAAAGTTCTAGTCTCAATGAAATGTGTTTTGTTGCGGTTGTTTTAATTATGTTGTCTGAAATAATTCCAAGTTGGAAGTTTTTGTCTTACTTGGGATGGAGTGAAAATTATTTCTCATCTCAATTTCTCGTGCAATGGAACTGCTTGATTTTTATTTGTCCTGCGTCTTCCCCCCAAATTGCACTTGAAGGTCCTGGAATAAAGTTTACAGCTGTGATTTAGAGTTAAGGCTATGATTTCTCTGAAGGGAAAAAAAGGATTTATACCTTCAGTAGAAGTTGTCTTAACAGGTTTATTTAGCAGAAAAAGTATTTTTGCTACTTCTTTTCAGGCCTTTGTGTTGTAGGACTACAAATCAGGTTAGTATCAGTCTCCATCTGAAGGTATTTAAAGACTAACTTTGATGACTTAAGTGAAGATGAACAAAAGTAACCAGTTTATGACTGACAGACAGAAGAGTGGAAATTAGATCTATACTATTTTAGCTGTCTTAAATAACATGGAATCTATTTCAGTAAAATTCACCTTCCTAAAGAAAAATTAGTACTTTGAAGAACAGAATTAGGAAAAAAACCCTAGGTTTGATTTTCATGCTCTGCTTCTCAGAATGATTTTTTTGAAAGAGTGTCATGTGTCGTTGGATATATGAGGAAAACCCTGTAGAATAAATCTGACAGATGCAAGAGGGAGCACTGATTGTCACCTTGAGTGCCTAGACTGAGCCAACGCTCCACTTTATTAACGCAGCATGCTGAAGTAAAGGGAAACGCTCCATGAATAACAGGATGCAAATGGGGGGTGTGTAAATTCCTGCGGAAAGTAAAATATAAACGTGTAATCATATGATCTTGCTTGAAAGGAAACCCAAGTTTTTGCTGCAACAATAGATATTTTTTTCAAAGAAAACACTTGCATTTTTCCAAGTTTAAATAACCTAAAGTGAATGTCTGTTTTCTGAAGGCGGAAGTCTGGGGGGAGAAAAAGAACAGTTTCGTGAAAGACATCTCAAAAAGTTTCATCAATTTGAATAAATGTGCCTCACTTAAATATCAATAAGGTTTTTTTGGTATTATATAAAAGCTAAGTATATATATACACACACACACATATATATACACACATATAAAATAAAAGAACACCATTGAAGAACACCTTTACTTGACCCTAGTTATTAAGGTGGTAGAATGGTACAGAATGTTTTCTGGAGCTAGAAAGAGGTGAGTTTTTCTATAGGGTCTACTGAAGTATGGTAGACCTCTGCATGCTTGCCGCATTTCAGGTTGTAGGAAATAGATGTATCCATTTTACACTTCCACAACCTCAAAAGATCTTAGTGCTGGTGATTGTATTCTGTTAAGAAGTTGCTTGTGATTGCTGTTTTTTGTTAATGAAGTTATTGTGCTGCTAAGTGACCCTTTACATGTACTATAGTTTAGTGTGATCAGGTTAGTCTTGAGTCCACATGATGTCAGCAGGCTTTCTGTATGCCCATGTTGGGTATTCTGGCATGCTTTTATAGGTACAAATTTGACCTTGGCTCAAGAAGGAAATTGTAGTAGTGGATTAAAATAGTGAATCTCCAGTCTGTTTCTTTATAAAGTCTTATGTGACAAATCGAAGCTAAAAAGTGTTTTAGGGTGGTGTTACTTTTCAGCTGTGCACTTCTGCCTGCTGTACTGAAGTGAATTAGCAGTCCTCAAAGTCAAGCAGGTTAGCTTAAATCACCACTGGAGTGTTTATTTTGTGCATGTAAGATACTTTCTGAAAGTGGCTTAAAGCAAGCTTTTTATTTTTAAGAGACTGGGAGAAATCAGTCAAGTGTCTGCTCACAATCAGTAAAGACTTCGTACCTTTGTGTGTTGTCCTGGTATTATTTCAGTTCATTTTGCTGTTAAGTGCCCATGCGTGTGTGCATTCAGCAGTGAGAAATATAAAGTAGAATGTGGAACAACAGCTCTTTGTATGGATGCAGGTTAATGTGAGCTCAGCATCTGGAGCACAACTGGACAGTCATTTAGGCAAGGGCTGTGTTCCCCATGCATACTAAAGGAAAAAGCCCTTTTAGCCTCTATCTTTGGTCCTTACGTGATAAATTGATAATCACTTAAATACTTTACTGCAGTAAAGAAAAGCATTCACAATTGTTCTTGGGATTTTGGTGAAACAGATTAAACGGTTAAAAATAGAGTTTGTATGACTGATCACTTTTTTTGATGTTAGGGGCATGATTTTTCTCTTTAAAGGTGTTACTGAAAATAAAGGAGAGGCTTGCAGAATCTAAAATGAAGTAGCTGTTCTATGTGTGCATATCAATACATTAGAAACAAAATTCAGCATGTTGCTTATTAATTGTCCTTTCATCCATTTCACTAAGAATTCCTGTGGTTTAAAGTATGTGGGATTTTTCCCTCTCTTGCTTATTGGGCAGTATTCTGCATTTATAGAAGAAAGTTTCCGCTCAAAATTAGTTTAGAATTGGTTTCTTATGTGGGATGCTAGTGATTCTGGCAAGCACAGCAACAACAAAATAATTAAGATTTTCTTTTTCCACTAAGTTTGCATTGCCTTTTTTCTTTAACTTTGTCATATAATTAACACACATTCTTTGGCATCGTATGGCTTAAATTTGCAGTGCAGCCATTGTCATCACATAAAATATATTTTTTGATAATATGTTTTTCCTGTCATGCCCACTGTTCTATCATACTGTGCGCTGGAGAGAACAGACTGCATGTGGTTCCTGTTCTGGAGAGTATGGCTAAGATGTAGAAATGGGAAAGACAGGCAAAGTGAGAGACAATGCATTTATTGTGTCACACTGAGAAGGGCAGCTATCCAGTCTAGCAGATATAGATAACCTTTCTGCCAAGTGCCAGGTGGCGGTCTGGAACAGAAACCTGAAAGTACAAAAATTATTAAAACACAGCCCAGTAAGACCAGGATAATACAGTAGCTCTGTCCTAACTTGCTCTTATTTTAGACAGTTATCATCTTTGCCTGCCATGTCTGTCTAATGCAGTTTTCCTCATGTATTTTTTGAAAGTGCAACTTCCCTTTCATGTTACCTCCTTTCCCTGCTCCTGTTGCCGCATACCTGGATATTTGACCTCCACAGCAGGAAAAGCAAAAGCCCTGTAGAGCAGCAGAGTTAGGCTGCACTTACTGCTTTTGAGTGTTGATGTGGATGCTGCATAGAAATTTGCTGTTGTCAGCAGCTTCTAGTGGGCCTGGCTAGTATTGCTTACCTTCATGACTGTCTTGAGCCATTTTTCTACACCCAGGGTAGAACATACTCCATAGTTTGGTTGTTCTCTAATTACCTTTTCTGTATCTGGTGTTTTATACCATGCAGATGAATTAATTTTCACACTTTTGTATGAAATTCTTTGAATGTTGTCTGAGAGTTGGAGGAAAAAAAACCCCAACCCAAACAAACCGACTCTGTTTCCTTTTGTACTGTCTTTCCCCCAGTCCAAATCCAAAATTAATATAAAATGCGAACCTTGGAATTGTATAATTATTTCAGTATCAGACTACCATACTATTCAAGTTATTTCCTAATCCATGCTTGTTCTTTCACTGCTTGTCTCCTTTTTTTTTTTTCCTCCAAACCTCCCCCCTTGCCCCCAATCCCCTGAGATTCACACTGACCATTTGGGACTGTCTGCTACAGACTATTTTAGCCTGTATTTTACGTAACAGATGATAAGCAGGGATTTAAGCTTTGAAGTCCTAAATTCTGATCTTCAAAAATGATGATTAGAGCCATGTAGCTGTGACATCACTCTAAATCTCAATGTGTATGTTTCCACAATCTTTGCTTTTATTTTTAGGAGTGCTGTGTCACTAAGCATCTGATGCAGCTAGGTGGTTTTATACCCCCATGGATTGATGCAATTTAATATAACCCAAACTGAACATCTAAAATTGAAAATTTATATTACAAAGTAAGAACTTAAAATGTTAATGGATTTGTAGTATACGAGGAAAACCCTGGTACAGACACTAACAGTTAATGTGTTCTTTGGATTTTCTTTTCCTGTTACATTCTGGTATTTCAGTGATTGATGTTAATCATTGTTAGAACTCCCTTTGCAAGGAAGAGAAATTCTTCTCTGCCCTATGTGTATTATTTAATCAAAGGCATGTGAAAAGTCAGTGTAGGAGCCTCTTATATTCCCCAAAGCTGTTGTAAAATTTCTTGAAAACCCTGTCCCAGTATGCAGAGCATTTGTGTTTTCTCTGTAGGCTTTGTTATAGGGAGATTAGTTTTAAGCATACTGTTCTGGGCTTTGCTCTGGATTCCTGACTCTTGTTTGCAAGATCAGAGCCTAAAATATAATTTGTCCTGTTCTAACAACATCAGTGTTCTGGAGATTGACACTGTTGTATGACATTCAAATCTAGAACAGCTAGCAAGAGAAAAACTCTAGCCTCAGGAAGTACCACTGCTTCTCTGGCCTTGTGTATTCCAAGTCTTGTAATCATGTTATTGCTGTACTTTAACACCTAAAGACCATGTGATTTGGAGCTTTTTGGTTTTGTTATACAAATCACCACAACTGTTCCTCCTCCTCCAATGACAGTTTGAGTGGAGAATTATAACTAGAGCTTGCACTGGGCCCTCAACATCTGTCTTCCATGGGCTTCATGATTCATCCATCTGAATTTGTAGAAGTATGGTTTGCTTAACTGTGACCGTAGAAATATGTCCTAGTTATTTAAGGCTTCAGTATGAATTCATGTTAAAAATGTGTACAAATAATCTACTTATACTGGAATATTTTTTGCTGCTGTCTTTGCTGTTTATGACTCAGCAGGTTTCCTCCTATGTGTGCTTGCCAGTGGGAGAAAAGCCCTAGTTTTGCCTTATCAGAATACAGATAAAGTCAAACAGGAAATAAGAGTTGTGTGATTGAGCTCTGTAGATGTTTACAGTTCTAGCCAGTTATAACACTTTGTTTTTCCTGAGTAAACAAAAACTTCATGTCTGTTAGAACAGTTTCTGCTGTGTACATGCTTTCATAAACTACTTACTTAAAGAATGATTGCTTTGTGAATTGTCTTGGAGATCCAGCTAGATAACTAGAAGCTAATTCTATTTACTAGAGCTTGGTCATTGTAATTGTTTAATTTATTAGTTATCTCTTTTTAAAGAGGTAAAAAATAATGAATTTCAAATGTGCCCTTCAAAGTTTCAGGTAATGTATTGATAAATGTTTCCTGGGAAAAGTCTCTTAGGAGTTCCTGCTCATCAGTGCTGTGTCCAATCTGTGTGTTTAACAAGATATTATGTTAATGATAAAACTTAGCCATAGTTATTCTAGAAACTTAAATGAGCTAAATTGTAAGAATTAGAATGAATAGTTATCTGAGACTGCCTTAAGAAAATGTAGGTTTGCTGCCTGCCAGCTGTGAACATTAAAGCAGACCTACAAATAGGAATTAGTTGCCCTTAGTGATGCATGCTGAACTCTGTTTTTAATTGAACAAAGAGATGCTCATTTTTTTCCACTGAATAATTGCCTCTTGAAATTCAACCCATGTGCCTTTTGAATTGCACAGTACTGCACACTTTATGCATGGCCTTGTATAACATCTAATAAGCTGAAATATATACGTACTTGGCCCCTCAAGACAAGTTCTAACTGATTGTATAAAGTAGGGATTACTGGAGTAAGTCCCCTTCCTGACTGGTCAAATAGTCTGACTTCCCCATCAAACTGTTGTCACATCTTCAGCAGTACAATTCCTGTGGGCCACCAGAAGACACTAGCTTTCTGAGTGAATTCCCCTTTTCCTCTTGGTGTCTCCATCTGAGCTACAAACTGAAGGATGATGTCTTTCCTTTATTTCTTCTTTTCTTTATGCCAGATTTTTTAATATGCTATATTTTACTTATTTGGAGGAAAGATAAGGGTAGCCCCTGGTTTCCTCCTTGCTTAAACCATTTGTTGTTTGGTTTACTTTTACCAGACAATGATAAGAGACATTCCTAGAACAGAACTTTCTTGCTTGTCCTCACAGCTGCTCTGAATTTTGCTTTGATACCGTCATGCTCTATATGGTGCTATGTGTAATATCTTACCAGAGACCAGGCTGTTGATTTGATTGCATTAAAGGATGTTGAAATGCATCTGATCTCATACAGCACATTGATAATGAAGGCTTTTGTTAATATGCTTTCTTGACCTAGTTAGAGGGAACTTTGTAGACAGGTGAAGTCTATTAATAGGTCAGATGATCAGTTACGTAATTGTGTGGTTTGTAGCTGATCCTTCAGAAGGCTAGCAAGGCCTGTGTGAATTCCTGGTCAGTATGTCTTCAGGTGGCATAAATGCTAATGAGCTATACCTAGTGATGTAGAAGGGAAAAAAAATCCCCCTCTTCATGTACCCTATTATCATTTGAAGATAAAACTCAAGGCTGAATACAGGAAGGATTTGAGCCCCATGACTAAGAGTTTTTAGGAATGTATTAGCCTATGTGTTTCTGAAGTGTCCCTCTTCCCTCTGTTTGTCTTGGTCTATATTAGCTGACTGTAAGCCCTGTGTAGGAAGCCTTGCAATTAATTACCTTCAGCATTAGGAGCATCAGCTACACTGAATCCCTCAGTGCTTCTTGTAACATGGCTGCACTGCTGTGAAAAAGCCACTGCCTTAGTTAAGTGAAGAAATTCTTCCTCAGCTTTTATCCAGCGATAATGCTTGTCTCATTTATAGGCAAATCATGCATGACAAACAGACTGCCTTTTATGAAGGGCACCTGGTTTTGTGGACAGCAGGAGAGCAGTTAATACTGTTTCCCTTGAGTTTTATGGGGCCTTCAGTTGTTTTTTTATCACCAAACTGGTGAGTTAACATCTCTCCAGAGAATCTCTCCAGTTCTGTTCCGAGCAATCCATTCCACTTCCCCCTGTGTAGTACAACTGAGGTCTCACTGTCAATCTCAATGGCAACCTGTGAAGTTCAGGAGTGATTAGAAGTTTCTGTAAAGGACAAGGAAAGAATCATCCTTCAGACCGAGGACATGCATGTGACTTTTAACAAGATAAGCCCATGGGCTCTGGCAGTGAAATAAGCTGAGAGTAACTCCCATATCCCAAATAGAGAAAAGACAGTCTTGGCCTGGAAAGGAAGCAATCCTCCAAAAGCCCACTTGATTCCTGTGCTCTAATTCAGTCATTTCAAAAAGCCTTCTGCTAAATTGCTGAGAAGTTATGAATTGGTGTAAAAATACAACTTCATCTCTTTTGGTGAAATGTATGTTTTCCTCTCTCAATTTAAATAAGAGATATTTCTGTTAGAAAGTGCTTATTCATTAATATTTTTATATAGCAGGGGTTGGAATTGAATGGTCTTGTAAAGAAACTTTTCAAACCCACTTCCATACCCTTTTGCAGCAGTTGCAAAACTCAACATTGGCTTTTACTAGTAGTATAAACTGTCCTCTTTCATGTATGGAATATAACTGACAGTTTCCATTTTTTCAGTTAAAATGGCAGAGAAATTCCCCAGGCAAAAATCCTATGAAGTTGCTGTTGAGCCATCAGTTCACTGAAGATAAAGTTAAGGCAGTGTTTCAGTAGAAAAAAGAAAAAAAGAGAATTTGAACTAATGTTTGAGTACCAGGTCCAAGTTTGCGTGAAGTGAGTTCCCTAATGAAACTGATGGATAAGAAAATAACTGGGAACTGTAAAGGGAATTTAAAAACCACATTTGATTCTTAGGCTTTATAATAAAAATTAATACTGATGTATAAAAAGGAATAGTTATTTCAATATGATTTTTTTTCTTAAGTGAATTATTAAAAAAAAATCTATGGTATTAGTTGTAATTTTCTAGTTCCTATTAACTTACTGACTTTTTTACAAACCAAAAGCCTAACAAATGGCAGTTTAAACAATATGTAATATTTGATTAGCTTTTGCTTTTTTCTAACATATTGAAAAATTGTCATAGGAAGAGAAAACTGATTCTGGGAACCAAAGGCTCAGAAGTAGGAAACTGTTAATCTAGGTTCAACTTCCCATAGATCTCGTTCCACAAGGAATTAAATTACTTCACTTTCTTCTTTTTTCTTTTCATGCCTCACCTCAAAAAAATTAGGAAGCCTTTTTTTCCTCCCCTTTTTGTGGCTAAAGCAGTATCACATTAATGGATCTGGTGATAAGCTGCAGTTTACCAGCATGCCTCTCTTGCTGACCTTTTTTTCTGAAGAAACAAAGAAGATGTACCAAGAAGCAACTGAATGGGAAATAGCTCAGAAGAAATGTGTGTATGCCAGGATATGGGTTTGGTGATTCAGCAGGTGACTGTCATCTCTGTGATAGTTAGGGGACAAGAGTTCATTGCCGCTAAGTCTTGAAACCACAAGCAGTATACAGTTTGGTATGTGGTTGTTAAGCTTCAAAGCCCAAGTAAGAGATTACAAATTTGAACAATTGTATGTTTCCTGAGATTTACTTTTCAGTTTATAAGTACAGGATAAAAGTAAAAGTGAAGTTTTATTCATTATGTGTGTTTTAAAAAAAATCTGAACTAAAATTTTATCAGGTGACTCACTGCAACTGGCTAACCATAAAAACACTGCACACTAATTGCTGTTCTGCTGCATTATACATGTCGTATATGTCATTCTTGAAGCTTGTTTTTTTTTCTGAACTGTGCTTTGAGAACTACCACTGATGCATTAGAAGCTTAGAAATTCCCACCCACCTTTGACCCTCTCTGACAAAGACATAATAGTCTATTCCTGATCCTACACTTGCAAGGTCCTGTAACCTTCTGCCCACTTCTTGCTCTCAAAAATGGCAAACTGCTTTTCAGCTCCCATATAAATCTCATTTTACCTTCCTTTTACATTCTCTGAATCTGGGAGCCTGATGGGGATATTTTGAGCAAGATGCCCACACATGCTTTTAGGCTTTAAGGGAATGAGCATTTATTGTATAGTGATAGTGCAACTACTTATGACTCCGTTTTTATTTTTCTATTTTTTTATTTTGTTTTCATTCTCACACCCAAATCAGGAGTAGTGGCTCCTAATGCATAGCACGGTTTGGGAGCATCTGCTATAGGAAGTGCAACTGTGCACGCAAAAACTTGAGTCTTCCAAATGCAGTGTCTGGACTCTCATTTTTGTAGGCTTGTGCATGTTGACTTATGTGTGTGAGTGTTTCTGGGCTGATTAATTGTCATGCTGTGAAATAAATTCAGTGTCAGTCACTTAAGGGAAAAAATATACAGCTTGGTTCTTGGTTTTACCTTCTACTTAAGAAAACAGGATTGTGTTAAGTACCACTTTGTAGCAACTGAGGATATGTCCCCCATTTAAGGGAGACTACTGCATAAACACAACATTCCACACTTAATAATACTGTTAACTCTTTCTTTAAAAAGCAACATTAAAAAGGTTAAAAACATTAAAACCTGAGTTCAGCTACCTGTGTAGCAGAGCTTGGGTTGGTTTTAATCAGTGTTGTGAGCAATTCAGTGGTGTATAATGTTTTTTTAGATCTTTAACAGCAGATATTTATTTTTTTTTTAGTCTTTTCATGGTCTTAGGAGAAATGCCAATCCATTTCAATGAGAAGTTTAGGGCTTTTTGAGCTATGTTTTGGGCACGGCTCAAAAGAAAATATACGTGAAAGTTGAGGAAAATCATCCCATACACAATCTGGTTAAACTTCAAGTTCGTGGGTTAGGTGAAGGTTTTAAAACAGAGTATGGTATATATGTTAGGCAAATCTAGTAAAATCTAGTGTCTTCATTCTGTAAAATGTTTCTAAACCCAGTAAGTGTATTGCTTCAGTGTTATTACTTCAGCCAAATTTAAGAATGTCATAGCTACTGTTAATGCTTTTAACAGAAACATTTTCTACATGGGTGTGATATTGTAGGGAAAAGAGTTCAATTACTGTACAATATTTTGCAAACATTTTGCTCTAAGCATGCAGCAGGAGTTTTTTTTATTCATTACTTTTATTAATAATTTTTCTGTAGTTGGTAATGCAAATATACTGTTTGTTAGTAGTAAATTTTATAGACAGTAGGGGCTGTGATTTGAAGAGTGAGATTTAGCCAATATTTTGTACATTTGTCTGGGTGGGAGGAAAAAAGGATGTTAAGAGCTCAGGCATTAATCTACTGATGTTCATCCTAGCTTTCCATTTTAGAGGGTCTAGCACTAGAATGTGATCTTTCAGACATGACATTTCTAGTACCTCAAAAGTCAAGAGATCATCAAGAACTTCTTGAGGATAAACTGCTGATGTTATAAGATTTGCATGCTTGAGTTGAATTGGGAGTGTTCAGCAGAACACTGTCAATGAGATTTACAATTGCATTTAGTCTGATTTGTAAATTTTGAAAACATTTTAAAACCACTGCTTACATATTCAGCTCACTTCAGAATTCAAGAGTAAAATAGACATTGTTTCCCGAGGCAGTTTCAGTTCAAGATAAAGTTGGGTCTTTCTGTTGCTGATTTAATGTTTTTGCATTAGTGATACAGAAAGGAATATGGATTAAGAAAACGTTTTAAAAAAAAGGTGGTTAATTATCTGGACTTTTGTGTATTATGCTGTGGTAGGTGCTTTCCTTCTCAGACACAACTTCTGTTTACTTAATTAAAAGTGCTTCCTGTAGTGAGAATATGCTTAAAAAAGAAAATCTGGTTTTGCTGGACTGACCAAGTAATTAGACTAACTTTTGAAAACAATAAAAAGGTTTGATTGTAAAAAAAGATAAAAAAATTCTGAGTGTGCAAAGTTGTGGCAAACTTTCAAGAAGTCATGAATGCATGATATGGGTCAGTTGCATTTTTGACCTCTTCCTAAATTGTTTTCCTAATAAAATATAGAGTATATAAAAAAATGAAATTGCATGCAAGACTGGATGAAAATAGAGAACACTTACAAAGTCATTAGGATGCATATCAGAGAATTAAATGAGACAGACATCTCTTAAAAGAGAGAGAAAGCTATAAAATCAGTGTGCACAAATGAGAAGTCGAAAAGCATAGTTAAAATAACAAAGAAGAACATTTTACATTAAGCAATAAGGAAGACTGGATAATGATGGAATATTGTAATAAATGTTATAAGCTATATAGGAAAAAATAATTCAGGCAAAGGATTGGATTACTAACAATGTAAAAAATCTAATGGGTCTTACAGTGCTTCTTGTAACTAAAGAGAAGAAAGCACTCGAGATCCTAATGACAGAATTAGGTTCTAGCTGTTGTGTGCAAGAATGCTGGTTCAGTCTTATAAGGTTGTTTCTTTCAGGATTTGAATCCATCTGAATTAGACCAAAACAGAAGAATGCAACAAGAAACTTGTGCAAAATCAAGAAACCATGGCTGTGTTTGAGAGGAACCTTAGCAAGTGTTTTAATTCTGTGCCTTGTAACTTCAAATTACTTTGCCATCATTTTACATCACCTGTAACATCCATGCCAGTCTGTTTGTATAATGCAAAGGAGATATGTTTCTTGTGCACATATTTACTTACATTCCCATTGGATCAAGTAGCAGTGCTGAGGGGCAGCTAATGCTGTGAAATGAATGCATCTTCTCTCTGGAATACTATGGCTCAAGTGAGCCACTACATCTGTGTACAATGACATGTTTTTAGAAGGGCTCCCACTCTTGCACTTCAAATAGTGTCTCTCTCCATTGAGATACAGCAAACTATCTACTGTCCTTTTGTGCCTTCCTTTAACTGAGGATGCCAGACTGTTAGTGACTAAGCTGGTCAGACTAATCTAAATAGGTGAGACTGTCCTTCAGTTTCAACCCTTTGCCTTGTTTTCTCAGTTTAAGCTCCTAAGTATCCTAGACAAGATTCATTTTTGCTTCTTCTCTCCCAGGAAACCCATATGTAAATTATTTTATAATGTCTTGGAGAGGATTTCTCTGATTAAGGAACAAGAATGGGGTGGGTAGGCAGTATCAAGTGGAAGGGGACAGATTCAAATGATATAATATTAGATGTTTAGAACTGTTCAGAAAACCCTTCTGCTCTAAACCCATCTGGGAGAAAATGACTGGTGCAGACTCTTTCAGTGCCATGCACTTCTTGAAACTCTTGTCTTAATGAAATCATACAGGAAAAGATCTGTCTCCCTTTGCATTTGGTAATGGCCCCCAAGCTCGTGTTGATAAAGTGGGTCATATTTTTACTCAAGATGAAAATAAAACACAGAAATTTACACTGTATGTAAATATTTTCATACTTGAGATATCTTTCAAGGATCCTGAAGATTCTTTTGTCTGCATTAGCTAACCCCACTATATAACCATATTAAAGTAGATGACAGAGTACAGACATGTTAAATTAAATGGAAAAGATTTTTGGAGAAATTGTGTCAATTTCTTTTTTTTCTTTTTAAGAAGGTACAACAATGAGAATACACTTACATTTCAGACATTTTCAGATATTCTGACTTGGAGTTTCATGATGGCACTGTCTGCTCAGCTACATGATTCTTACAGGGGTCCTTCTAGGACTCCCTGGTGGAAATTCCTGCCTTTATAGAGGTTTTTACTGACTTTTATATGTCATGACTAAATTTGCTCCTTTCTGGTTGCCTTCTCTGATGGAAGAACCTAGTAGGTACTATTAAGAACCTTTTTCACATCAAGAATTTGAACTCTGCATTCAAGGAACTTTTAAAATGTGAAACATACTATTGACTGTGCACAGATATACTACAGGCTTATAGATATATGGAAGGTTCTCTGGAAAATATGTAGTCAAGATTATCACTTGCCAAGATATAACACCGGACGATTTAATCTCCCCTAATTAGAAACTTAATACTTAACAGGATGTAGCTCATGTGGCAGCATCTGAGAGATGTTTAAGGAATCAGCTCTGTATTTCAATAGCTTTATGGTTTTCATTCTGATATTGACCATTGTAATCAGTAGGAGCCAAAGCACCAATAAGTTTTCCCAAAATGCCACTTTTTGTAAAAACAACCTAGGAAATAAAAAAAAAAAAATCCATCTAACAGGATATCTACTTAATTTAGATTATATTAAGGCCACTGAACTCTCTTCCTCTTAAGACATTGATAATAGCCTTAAGCAATTTACACTTAAATGATAATTGTGTAATTTCTAGTAACTCAAAAATTAATCTCAGCCTGGTAAATTGTTAGCTGATGCAGTAAGTTCAAATAGAACATTGCTGCAGCATCACCTTTTCTATGTACATCTCTGAAAATAAATATTGCTGTTTACTTTTTGAATGTGATAATGGACTACATGTTACTTTAATTTAAGGATTGTCACCTTGCTTAAAGATTCTGTATAAGAAGGTTACATGCATAAGATAGATGGAACTAAAAGATGCAAATAATAAATTATTTTATAAAAGCTGATTATTTTTGTATTTTTATGCCATGCAACAGTGAAAGTTGCAATCAGTTCTGATTCTTTTGTTCGTGTTATGAGCAGGATGAATTGCTTATAGCAGAAGCTTTTGCTGTTTTGCTGGCAGCATGTATTGATTCCAGATTGGATGTAAAGTATTTGTTAGTTGAATTTATTCTGCAAGTCTGGCAGCTATATATTTATGCATGCAAAACGTAATACTGCTAAATGTTTGGAATGAAATAGTAGATTTTTGTTGGCACTGGGATCTAAGGATGGAAATGCCATTTGGTACATAAAAGCAAAAAACTGTAAATTACTACAGTACTAACTAGACTAAACATCCATAGTTCCTTTCATAAGAAATACATTACTGATTTGTGTATAGTTTATTTTTAATTCACCCCTAAATTATGCCAGTTATGTTTGAGGAGAGAGACAAGTATCAATAGTTTTCACAGCCTGCATGAAGAGCAGGAAAATAAATCTGATACATTTGATACTACTTGTTTAATAACTTCTTTTATTGCTAGAGCCAAAAGTAGATTAGGACAGCTCAAAGAAGTATTACCTTTTTATCTTCCCTGCAAAGCCAAGCTGTCCTGAAGAATGAGTGCCTGGCAGTCTTGTGTCTCTTTTTTTTGAGACTGAACAAGATCAGTTAAATCTCAGAAGTTGTATATATCGTTTCTGCAAAACAGACCATGTCTATTCCACCTGTTATTTTATCTTTGTACAGGTCAGTGCCTTGCTCTGCTCATACATTAGTACAGTCATCACCAGTAATATGCCTTTTTAATTTCCTCTTGCATTGAATTTTTCTTGCTGTCATAACTTAAAGGCAAATATGTTCCCTGCTAAAACTATCCAAGCTGTGGAGCAAACCACGTCCACTCTCGGGTTGGAAAGCAACCTGGGGGAAACTGTTTGAGGGCTGTCTCACCTTTCTAAATCAAACTCTTCAGTTCTTTGAACCATTGCATTTCTTGCCATCTTATTGCTTGTGTTTTGCTACAAGAACGAGGATCATTCAACTTTATGTTCATTTGGAATGCAGATATCTGAAGCTGAACTGCAGAATTAATATACTATATCCAGAATGTGTTTGTATGTAAGCTCTTCTCCAACAGATGTGAAAACTGCTTAGAAATGGAAACGTACTTCTATGTCCTCTTACAAATTTATGTGATGTGTTAAATGTAATGGTAAAATTAAATCCTTAAATTATGATTGGCAGTAGTCTTACAAAAATGGTAATGTCCAAGGCAGTAAGGGGGATGTGTATAGCTTTTGCCAAAATTCTCATGTTGCTCTTCCTTCTTTTGTACTGTAAGGTCAGGGAAATTAGTATGAAGTTGTGCCTGGAATCAATCTGGACTTACTTCTACAAAACAGTTCATTGCAGCGGTATATTTGAAAAAAAAGTTATTATCAGAATATGCCCTAATTTATAAACTCTAATTAGAACACTCTTGTTGAGTTCAGCATCCTCCTGCACAAAGGGCTGGGATGCAGGAAGGAAATGGGGTTCCTCTCCCTAACAGTCACCATCTGAATCCTGCAGAGAGCTCTGTGTCATCTTTTCATCTGTCCTATATGCATCTCCCTCACTAACATATTAAAACTAATAATAGATTCTCATTCTGGTTTATCAAAGCTAATCTTCAATTTGATGGATTAATGTTAGAAGTAAAGTAAATGTCTTAAATATGGAAGCAAAACTGTTTCAATTAAAAGATTAAACAAATATGGTGAATAGTTGCAACTGGAATATTTTATATAAAAATTTATCTTGTCATTAATGACAGTTGTCAAAGGAATATATTTGTAAATGTTTTTAATAATTCAAATGGCTTAGTAAACCAGATGGAGTCAATTGTGTGAAGTTGTCACTAGAGTATTTCAAAGTATTTTTGTACTATTTTAGCTTACATTTTAAATTGTTAAGCTAATATTTCTGCTAATTGTTAAGCTAATATTTCTAATATAAGCTAATATATATAAGCATATATTTCTGTAACTGTGTTGGGTTTTTTTCTGATGAACATAGTGAAAGAAATAGTTAATGTAAATCCTTGTACCTAAGAATCAACTGCACAAGGATAACTTGATGTGTATTTTGGGGAGAAACTGCTCAACTATGAGAAGTGATTTTGCTTTTCTTGTTGGCTAAATCCCAAATATTCTAAGCATATGGAACAATTTAGCAGAAAATACGTAATTATCAAACAGATCTGTCTTTGCCACCTTGAAAATTATTTCTTGTGGCAGGGTAAATGAAACCTCATGTTCAGATTTTATTTCATTTGATCTTTTGCTGCTTTGGCAGCAGAATACAAAAAAAAAATGACAGATGGCACCATTAAAATATGAGTTGATTTGTGCTTACCCTAATATGAATCTGAATATGCTTGATAAAGGCATGGCACAAACTTCTAACTGAAATTTTGAAGCAAAGTACATTTATCTTGGTAACAACATGAACAATCTATGTAACTGTAAAAACAAATTTAATATCATGCAGGTGTTCACAAAAAAATATGTGCACATTATTCCTTTTATTATAAATAAAGCTGCAATCAAATTTTGGCCATAAGCTTGTTTCTGTTTCTCTTTTCTATGTGGAGGCCAATGTCAGTGATTGCCAATTCTCTATTTCAGTGTCCACTCTGTGGGCAGATATCCTCATGGATGTTGTACCCTTACCTATAAACAATACTTTTTGCAACATAAAAAATGTTCTGTCAAGATTCATTCAGTATGTTTTCTTTTACGTGACTTCTCATTTTTCTTTATTATCTTACTAGATCTGAGTTTTCTGGACTAGATTAGGCATTTCCCATGAAACACTCATCCCATAACAGAGTAGTCCCTTTTCAATGGGAACTAGGTCAGGGACTGATGTTGTCTCTTTTGGTCAGTGCCTCAGACGGAGCGTGTTTTCTGATTTGATCTTTCAGGCTTGAGAAACTTTGTTTTATTCTTTTCTATATGGTAGATATTTTTCAACAGGAAATGTGAGTATTACCTGTACCCCCAACTTTCAGACCTCTTTTGCAGTGGAAAAGGAAGGAATGGGAACCACCTCTAGCAAAAGAGTGAATTAAACCTGGGTTTACATCCTGATACTGCAAAAAAGAGCTATGTAATTTTCTTCAGACCTGTAAAAGAATCAGTGGCTACCAGCTGTCAGAAGAACCTGGATTTATGCCATATGGGGAAAGAGTCAGGAGAAATTCAGATTCTGCACCATGCTTAGGGTCAGTGTGAAGTGGGTGCCAAGCCACCCATCCATTCGTACCCATGCAGAGGGAGACACAGCAGCTATGGATGGTGGGGCTTGCAGTGGAACTTAGGAAACTGAAGTACATTTGATATTTAAATTGAAAGTTTTCTAAATAGTATGTTGGGTGTAGAACTCCAAATCTCATATATCAGGTCCTTTATATGGATCTGGCCTTCTGGAGTTGTACAGTACTCTGGCCTATAGCCATATCCATCTCTACTGCAATTGTCCGTGTTAAAACAATGTTTCCTGTTACGTAACTGTTTTCAGAAGTCTGGGAGCCAGACCAGAACTGGCTAAACTAAGATATTAAGAATGTTTTTCACTTCAGTAGCTGCAGTTAATAAATACTGATAAGTATCTTTGTAAACTTGTAGTTGTTCTCATTTCAGCTTCTCTGGTGGGACTAAAACAAGTGATATGGAAGACTTTTTATTACATTGGACTTAGCTGTCTTTTGTTTCGCCCTTCTGAAGATTTTGGTAGATTCTCCTGAAGCAGTCTTGGAGGTAGTGTTGAAGGGTACATTCCAGGTAGGGCAGGGTTACTCCATTTATCAAACAGTTTAAAACAACTGAGATTCTCCAGAAGATCTGAGATGTCATTCAGTTTGTCAAATCAAGTTAGGGTTTTACAAATATCACAGGAACAAAGAAGCCCTGGAGAGTACATATTACAGGAGATGACTGCGTTTATCGTGTTTAGCATGGCAGAATGCAGGCTAGGGGTTATGATTGCTGGCTGTGAATATACCAAGTAGGGTAATACCAAAAAAAAAGGGAGAAGAGCTGTTGAAGTTAATCAGCAGCATTATCACAGGAGGACATTAGCTGGGCATGATAAAATGGTCATTGGTGAATTCAGGATTTCTAGGAAAATAAGCAAAATAACCCTTACTAGAATCTCAGTGAGGGGAGAAAGAAAAAAAAAAAAAAGAGGAAGAACTAAGTATTATTGAGATTTAACTAAATATTTACTGTGATGATGTGGTGTAACAGCAGTTATTGTCTGAAAATGTTGCTTTATCCGCTTTAAGACATTGCATCTTCCAACTTAGTTTTTTAATGGCATTTCAGGTGCACTGAAAGTTAAGCATGCTTCAAAATGCATTTTGTAAGGAAGTGGTAATTACTTATGTACAGCCTTTCCAATGTTGCAGTTTCTTTAGAAATAAAAATTTATGGAATTCCCAAACAAGAAAGGAATGCGTGTGAAATGAAGAGTTAGTGAAAGGGCCCGTTCTTTCTGAGCATCTAGCAAAGTCTCATGTTTACTGTAAAGCTGTGCAACCAAGTTATTTGGAAGCAGATAGAAATCCCTTTTAAATTGTGCTGTAGTATTGTCGGCTTCAGAGATACAACGTACTGCAACAACACACCATGGGTACCTATAAGCTCCAGGGCCAGGTAGTGTCACAACTCCAGAGAGATCCCTTTTGCTGTCAGATTCTCAGAACAATCTTTGTATTTCTAGGCAGTTTCAAAACAAACAAAATTTCCCCACAGCACAAACCATCAACACCCCCAACCCCTCCCCAACCAAAAAAATTCTGCCAGTCCACACAAGCCACATAGTTCTTCTAAAGTATGAAACTGCAACAAGAAACTGAAATCTTGATACTATCCTATCACTCATCTTTCTTTGTGTGTGTGGTTGCCCTCCAGGGCAATCTCGTCAAGGCAGGAGCTTTCTGTGTTTATGGATATCTCTGGGTCTATTAAGCAGTGATGTTTAATAAATAGGATTTAAGTATCTGTCTTGATTTCTGAAGCAGTTTATTTAAAGTAGAATGGAAGCATTAAAAATATTAAGAAAACGTTGTGTACCTTTTGGTTGACTGAAAAGCTTATGTTATGAAAGGGATGTATAATTTCTGTGTTTAGAATTATTGGGAATAGAACCTTAATTGATTTTTTTTTAGATATTAAGTAAAATTTTATATATAAAATTTTAGAATCTTAAAAACATAAAATATATTTAAATATTTTATGGTATTGAAGAAAAGGTTCTGCCTATGAGAACTGGTAGGTGTACCTGGTAACATATTAATGAAAATATCATTTTACTTTAGGTTTACTGTTCATACATGTCTGGCTCAATTGAGCCGTTGTTTCTAAAAGATGAGTAAATAAGTTGTTCCAGTAGTATGTTTTTATTAATACTTGCTGTCTCCAGGGTGTGTTTCAATATTTAAAGTTTTAAATATTTTAAATATTTTAAATATTTAAAATATAAAATCCTCTAATGCTAGAATTATTGGAATAAGCTTTGCTTACACCCGTGGTTTGTCTGTGATTTTATCAGACTGCTTCTATCAGGTTTGCTTATGGACAGACTAGAACAGGCCCTCCTGTGAAATGAATCCCTGTGGGGGAGAGCAGATGACAGAGGCAGTGGTTCCTGTTACCCCAAGTCCTCTTCTTCCAGAGTTTGTCTGTGTGCTTCAGTTCCCCTTCTTTGCAGCATTACTTGCCTTTCTCTTTCCCTCCTCCTTGGGGTTGTAATGAATAAAATATAGTTTTCCTTTGCGTCACAGCCTAACCCTTAGCAACAACAAAAGTTATATAATGCTTGCTGTTGCTATTTCTGTTTTCTGATGCTAGATCAGAAATACAGACCTCTGTCCTGTGCAGCCTCCTAAGCAGTCTTCAGTCTGACCTTTTTTCCCTTTTTCTTCTTTCTATATACGAAGCCATTGAATTTTTTACCTTGTTTGTTATATGGAGGCTATAACCATTCATAGGTCTTTAATTCATAAACTTTATAGTTCAACATAGCAAACCAAAATTGTCAGAAAAGATGATATCGAAAAACTGTGCAATTATAACCCTTAAACTTTGTGTAATATAATGTGATTTTCATATGGAGCACTGAAATCTCTCTCAATTGGAAAATCTGAAGTTCCAAATCTTTACCGCATTTATCCTTGCAATGCTGATACAGCTGAAGTGCTCCTGTCCTGGTTTCATGGTTAAGGAAATGAAGTGCCCAGTGCCTGTATGATTTCCACCACAACGCACAGGAAGACGATGTCACAACCACAAAACCATTCTTCCTCTCAACTTTTAGGCATATTTTTGATAACTTCCTGATGTCTTCAGCCTCTCAATCTTTCTCTTTCTTGCCTGCCTACCACCCAGCCTGCTCGATGTATATACTGTAGTGTATCTTATAATCCTATATTTACTTGGAAAGTGTAATGGTGGCTGTTAATGTGTGGAAAATATAGCTAAGCCGCAGATTCTGCACTATTTATTGCCTTCCTCATTTTTGGAATGCAGAGTTCTGCTGTCTTTAAGTGCTGCTATGACTGAAGCCGTGGGTAAAGACAGTGGCCACTTTTTCAGGCTGCTGCAGTTAAAGCATCATTCTTTTAGGATATTTAACCATGAAGTTTTGGATATTTCTCCAAAATAAGTGGAGACCCAGTATCTTGTCCAAATTATGGCTCAGGAAGTTGCTATACATTTAGCCCATCATAAACTCATTAGGTAAGATCTAATTCCTGTCCTGTTTACCTGCTGTTACCTATTCAGCTTTCCATAGGAGACTGAGGTTAGGGTTCATTTCTTCTAAGAGGCTTTTAGCTAGTATAAAAATAATGCCAGGAAGAGTTAGAGATGTTTCATACAGGCTTTCCCATATTTCAGGTGCTAGAAAGAAAGAATTTATTGTTTTCTTTCTCCAGTTTAGTATTTACACATGTAGACTGCATTTAGCAGAACAATAACTTTTCAGTACAACCAATTATTAAAATATATCTCCTTGTTTTATTATAAATGAGTTTTAGGATTTAAACTGAGGTCCACTAAACACACAACTTGTAAAACAGCAATTAAGTTACCAGCTTGCTGGTTCACCTTTTGTAGCTTCAAGATATTTTGAAAAGTACCTGATATGGGCTTGTATTTTTTTTCTATATATGTAGTTCAATAATTATTTAAATGAAAAAAAGTTATAAATTTAAATTAAAATCTTGATGTTTAGAAGATACACATTCAAATTGTATATTCAAGTATAAAATATCATAAACTAAGGGGAATTAAAATACTACACTACAGCATTTCTGGGATATGGTGGTTTATAAACAAAAGCCATAGGGTTTAGAAACTTTTTGTAAGGTTTTTTTGTGCCTTTGTTTGTTGTTAGTGTTGGTAAATTTTACTGAGCAGCAAAATTAGGTTTAGAGAAAAGATTATTTCTTTTTCCCCCCAGTAGAACAAATGAGTGTGCTCATTTCCTATCTTATAAGTAATCTTGTGATTCAGAAATGTAATTTTGGCAAATTTGTGGTTCCCTTTGAGTGCTGGCCAATGAAATTTGATTGAAGTTTAGGTAGAAAAAAAGATGATACTCCTGCCAAGTTTTTGTCAGTTTTATGATTTATAACTCCGAACATTGGAAACGTATCCTTGCCATAGACCTGGAAATGAAGTAGAACTGATCTGAACTCCAGACATGTCAATTTTGAAAGGGCAAGCAACAGACTTCCTTATGCCAAAAATAGCTTTCATGCTAAATTATTTAAGCATATTATTTGATCACAGGTAAATGAAAAATGCTATTTTTCCCTTTGTACCTTTTTTTGTACAGTGGAGGAAACACAAGGTCATTTTAAATTTAGATGGGTTTTGTTAGGTGAATCTGAAATATCACACGTTCAAAGATCAGGGTACTTGGTATTGAGAAAAACGTGTGCTACTTTTATTCCTCACGTATATTTTTTATATATTGATTGCAATGAAGAGACTGTTTTAGACTCCTGCAGCAATTGAAGTAATGTGTACCACTTCTGCTTTTTTCTCTTGTTGAGTGTAAAATATGTATGAAGACATGTCTGAAGTGTAAGTACAGCAGGGCCCTTGGGAGGTTCTGGAGCTGTACCTTGAGTAATTTCAGTCCACTGCTGACAGAACATTTACTGGTTTATTTTTGGTTTGTAGGTCTGTTTTTATCCATGGTCTCTGAAATGTTCAAGTAGGATTCTTAGTAGAACCTTAATATTGAAATGTCTTTATCTTGATTATGTCAAAAGCATAGATATTTCCCCATAGTTTAGCAAGTACATATGCCTATATTGTAGTAGGTGCTTTGCTGGCAGCCACTATTGAAACATTTTGTATTAAGGCACTTTAAACCTTTGGAATCATCTGCTTTGGAGATGAAAATTTCCTTTTCCTGTTCTTGACCTAAGCATTTTTGGGCAAGTCCTACATTTCTTCCTCCCTTAAATAAAATTTGTTTTATATTTGAACATCCTCACGGATGGTAGACTGGTGCTCTTTCTGCCGTGTCTGATTGTATAGCTGATGAGTATGTATTTTATTTGGTTTGAATTTGGGCTAAAAAGAAAATACCGGATGACTGGAAATGGAGGGGTGCACATGCACAGAACTTGTAGTGAGTCTAGCGCGGGTCTGTGGCGCTGCTTGGCTCTGATTGCAGTCACAAAATCTGCACACCTGGAATGATTTGATTTCTTGAGATTTGTAACATCAGTAAGCAATTTGTATCTGTACAGCAGTTAAGTTATTGACTCTCAAAAGCCCAGGAAGTGCCCAGAACCTGACCACTTACCTTCGTTCTGTTGTCCTTTTTTAAATAGTGGAAATAATTTTTCAAGCTTTTTTTTTTTTTTCCCCTCTCTCGTTAAAACTTGCTCTGGTAAAAGTTTTATGCCCCCTCAGTATCTTTTTTCTTCTTTCACCAACTATAACCTACTAACATTTCTTTGAAAGCATTCATGGTGGTATGATTTGTCTTCTTGTGATAGCTACTTCATGGCATTTTCTCTCTCTTGAACCATGAATAATTTCTTTGAGGCCAAATCAAGAAATACCTGTCTTCTGTGGCTTATTGGCTCTCTCAGTAGCTTTTCCTAAATATGTAGACATATTTATATGTTTTCACATTAGCTGAAAATATGCTTATGAATCAATGTATCATGTCTTCTGAGGCTGAAGGTTGGTTGTTACTCATTTTTAAACTATATTTGGCTTTTTCTATGGAAAGTAAATGCAGCTCCTGGGTATTTTTTATGGGTAATTTTTCTGCTTTAAAATACATTATTTGAAAACAGTTCCAGTACTGACATAATTAGGTGCATTCATTTATGCTTAAGGGGGAAAAATGTATCCTTTGTTACTAATCACTACCAAATGTACAATTTCATTCTCATGTTGCTTATATTTACAAAATCCAGTTATTCAACTTCCATGACTATTTTTTTAAGGTATTTTCTTCTGATACTGCTCTGAAATCTTCTGATGCTGCTCTGCACATCAGAAAAGTGATGTACTTTTTACATTTTTATTAATGTCTTTACATTTAGGGGTTTCAGTAGTAATGGACAACACACGTTGTCCATTATATATATTGCTCCTTCCACCCACAGTTGACTGTAATTTAGAAGCTGTACTTTAATTTATAATTCAGTTTGCCAGGAAGACTGCTCTTAAATTATTTCATCTTCAGACATGTAAGGAAGAAGACCTACTTAAATCTGTCTTGACAATTATTCAGAATCATAAATGTGAAAGTAGGAAATGGAAAATTTAAGCATGCAAAAGACAGTGAAAACCTTTTCCCCCCCATATGTAATGTGTTTTGCTTGTAAGTGGAGCCTACACAGAGGTCAATCTTGCCTTATGTAACATAACTATGACTTTAGAACTAGTTATGATAATTCTGAATTTTATTTATTTTCTCTTGTATCTCTAAATACTGAGCAATCCTTCTCAAGTTTTATTACTAAAATGTACCGTTTTGCTATCTCGAAGTGTAGCTATTTACATAATACGAAGTCAATGCATCTTTTATCTTCCTAGAAAATAATTAATTGCATTTTTTCCTTGTGTTACTTAACTTTCATAAACATTTTTGCCTTGACAGTGTCAGAGATTGCAGGTGCAAAATGTTTTATATGACCTTAAGTAATGCAAATAGATAAGGTCGCATGTATCTATGTATGTGGGTGTGTATCTATAATACTTTCTCCCACTTAAAATGGATCTTTCACCAATATAAACAGTTTAGCTTATGTTAATGATTTAGGCAAGGGTTTAATGTTAAACTACTGTTTTCTCAGTAGTGCCCTCCTTGTCTGGTGTTAGCTGGTGACCTTCTTGTTGAAGCTTAGCATTTGTTGCTGGAGCAGGACCACCCTGCTCAAGAGAGCTGTTGTTTTTGTACAGTAATCTAGAACAGACAAGTAGAGTTTATAAATCTACTGAAAAGGTTATGAAACGGTCTCAATTGGCTTTGGCTGCAAACTTTGACCTGTTTGGCCGGATTTTGGAAACTGTGCCAAGATTTGATTTAAAGCAGTTCTGGGAAGCTCTTTAAGATTAAATTCCAGGGCTGCATGACTGATGTGCGAGTGATATACTTGCAATACTAGATAAGTGTTGCTTCAATACAGTTTTAGGCTTGAACGGATCATTCACCTAAAAGTAAAAATTGTCTCAAGTCTGACTCAAAGAAATTTGTTGCATCTCAATATGATTTTAAAAGGTCTGTTTAAAATTTGGCATCTTGATATTCTTTTCTCTACACCTCTCAGTAGCTGCCCTAACTCTTCTAAAACAATTTGCTATGCTTTTTCCTTGGGGAAGAAAAGGTAGGAAAAGGAAAAGGTTACAAACACATCAAACTTTGGTATGGTTTCTATGAAGCTTTTCAACCAGCAGTTGCTGAAATGGTTTTATTCAGCACTCTAGTAACACGTGGCTGGATTAGATGAATTTTGAGATGGAAAGCTTAACCATGCATTTTTTCACTCCTTTGATAATAAGAGACATTTGGTGTGTGAATGCTCAGGTTTCAGTGGAGAAAAATCTCTCAAGACTTCACAGCTGAGCACTAGCAAATGTGCATTTATGTCAGAAAAGCTTCCTCATTCACTCAACACAGAAAAAAATACTTTTATTTGTTTTTCTCATTTATTTTGTTCTTTCTGGTGACTTGAAAAAAAAAAGTACTTTTTTCCAAATTTTGTGGTTTCTAGATTTGAGGAAAACAGTATGAGAAACTTGGTTTGACTGAGGTGAATATTGACTGTGTCCTGATGCCCACTGATGGATGCTACTCTGTTGTTCTATGGTCAGACAACTGATTATTACATAAGATATAAGTCACATTGAGGTTAAAGGCATTTTTATTAGATTTCATTGTTACTGATATTTCTTTTGAACATTTATGTAAGTGTTGCAGGTGTGTCACTTCTTTCATGAATAGGGGAAGTGGAAAAGTTTTTTTAATGCCTTTGTCTTTAAGTAATTTAACTATCTATATTGTGTTCTTAAAGTAATATTCAAAGTAATTTTTAAAGTAATAAAGTAAATTCAACAGTTCAAGTATGTATGTGTTAAATCAGGCTTCTGCATGAATACTCATCAGAAACTTGGCTAGATAGTTGCTAACATATATACCTTATGCTGAATTCTCTGCATCTCCACTTACTTTATTAACTTTGCAACAATTAGTACAGGTAGGGCCCTCTCAAGTACATCAGTTAGAGTGTATTTGCACTTGCTCTGTGACAATTTTGTGATTCTCTGCTATTTGCAAAGAGAATAAGGAGTCATCATTTACAGGATTCCTGTTGAAGGTGCTCTGGTAGCTAGAGCTGGCTGCCTGGTCATTGGTTTTGCAAGCTGAAGTGGATAAAATAGTGGAGCTGGCACTTCAGAGCAGCAGCCTATCAAGTGAGGAGGTCATGGCAAAGGTTCTTATTGAGAGCAGGAGTGACAGCCTGGAAGGAAGAGGATGCTGGTTGTGGGTTGAAGTTTGAAGGGTTCATACCTACCAAGTATAAACCCTAGAGATGAGGTATTTGAAGGTGAAAAAGACCTTTTTCATCTTGGACTAGAGTCTCTCTTGCAAAACAGCATAGAGATTAAATGAGATGGTGGATAGACTTATTTTTTCAATATTTTTCCTCAGATTACCTTCTGAATATCTCAGCAGATAATTAATGAAATTAATCTATCATGAATTATTAGTTGATTCAGCAAGCTACTTATAACTCATGCACTTTCTTATACTGTTAGTCCCTGGAAAGAAGGAAGATCACCTAATACCTATTGTCCTTACATATTGAAAATAATTTTTAATGGATGCTTACATGGTTTTAAAATGAAAGATGGCTTTTGACAGTAGTTAGAATTCAGTTGCTAAAATTCTGTTTCAGACCTGAAGAAGTAGTTGTGTGTCAAACTTTTTTTTCCCCCTACTCCATACTGTTAGTCTAATAAAGTACACTATATCTCCAAGTCTCTTATCACCTGGATGTAACAGTTAAAGTCAGAGATATGAAGCTGGTAAATACTGTTGTAACTATTGTTATTTAATTTATCTTTGTAGATGTAATGTAAAAGTAATTGTCTTTCACATTTGCTGGCTTGGGTGCTAAAGCATTTCACAATCATAAAACAAATGTATCAGAATATATATATATATATATTATATCTAGAAAAATCTATTAAATGCCTCTGTCTAGTTGTCTTTGAGATTCAGTACTTCAAATCAGAGAAGTCTAGGCAATGGAAATTATGCTTATTGCTGGACACAGGATTAAATGACAATCATTAACCTACTTGGAAAGCTGGTGGGTCTTTTTTTTACAAGTATAAGCAAATTTGCTTTATTTTAATGCTTTAAAATTATTAATGGGAAATTCTGAGAAGTAATTTGATAGTGAATATATTCTAGAGTATGTGTACAGATTTTTCCTCTTTGCTCTGTGTGAGTATTCATATTTTAATTTCCTGGGTAGGAAAATTAAGAGGGGATAGCCCACAATGAATTCTATTTAATTCAGAGATTCAAAGATTCTAAAGTAATGAACTATTGAGATTATTTTGTCTGATGACATGAGTAAAATAGACTATGAGAACTAGCAGAGCACATATGGCTGGTTTTAAGCTAGGTGATGTTGACTATAATATTACTTTTGGATGAGTTATGCTTTTAAAGATTTAGCTCTCCTTTCCAGTACCTATTATTACATCTTTAGCTGGTGTTTCTGGGGCCATATCATTGTGTGGCTAAGGCTGTTCAGAATTGCTGCTTAGCAAGGTGGTCCTCCCACGCTGTAAGGTTCCTTGGTTTTGGTAGCCTTCAATTTGACAGTATAGAAACACACATTACAGGTGTGCATCCTGGTGTCTGGGGTTGTTCAGTGCCAGGGGCTTGAGTGGCACTAACAGGTCTGTGATTTATCTGTCAGAAAAAGGTAAACTTGAATTTGTTTCTTTTTTTTCAGGAGTTGTATACCAAATTATGGATATACAGCTCTAATTTCCACTGTATCTTCCATTTTTACTGATCCAGATTGCTGGCAATTTTCCATGTGCCTTAGTTGTAAACAGCTTGATTCCATCCACATTCTGATTTCTGCACAAGCCATAGATTTCAGTTCAGGAAAATGTTTAATGTCACATGTACCTCTTCTGCACCTTGAAAGTTAGGAGGAATATAGCCACTAATGCATCAGCTACGTTTGAGCTCAGGAGCTCGGATATATTTTCTCTCTCTGACAGTATTTTTTCCTATCAGACATTATAAAAGAAAAAAACCCACTTGTATTTAATGACATACAGTATTTTGCAGAATGGGAAGGATGATTAGACGTATTTACTTGCAGCTTTCACTGAATGTGGACTTTTTCAATAATCATACAATATAAATTTTAAAACGTTTTCTTCTACTGCCTGTTTGCTTCAGGATGTTTAGTGAATGTTCTATAGATCCTTTTGAAATAGTGCTAGAAAAAAAATTGGCTACATAACCTATTCCTGTGAATTTGAGACTCTACCTCCGTGTGGCCTGTTGCCTTGTAGGAAGAACAGCATTAGGGTTTTAATTTCAAAGCAAATCTTTAGATACATTCTGAATCTGACTCTGATTAGTCAGTTAATGTCTCTTTAGACACATTTTTCCTCTGTGGTGCCTTTGAGGTATATTTTAATGAAAACTGTCTGGCTTGGAAGTTCTTAGCTGCCATGATAGCTTAAAAAAATGGGAAAGGCATCATTTATCTTTCAGTTAATATATGTAGTGTAAAATACCATTTAATGTAATTTAAAGGTGAGTGAACAGAAGTTGTTCAGGATTCTTAACTAAAGTTCTGAACAATGGAAAAAGGAAGGTTTTCAGCAGGCTGAAAAATCATTTGAAATTTAGGCTGAATATTCCATCATTATGAGAAACTTGTATTTTACACAAGTGCAGTTGTTTTCATAGGTTTTATTCTATTATAAATTTCCCTTGCTTTGGAGCATAGAAATTATGGCGTTGGGTGGTGATGGCTTTTAGTTTTATGGTAAAGGTTTAAGCTACAATTGCTCAAGTAATTTTAAGCTGTTTAGATACTACAGACTAATTTCAGATTTGAAGACCTTTTTTTCCTCTCTTTTTTGGAGGGGTGAAAAGTAGGTAAATTCTGAGTAATGGATGATCTTTGAGTATGTAGTTTTATTTGATAGCTTCTTGTTTATTAGAAGGATGCAGAGATGGGAATGTCTTTTGGGAACTTCATAGCAATATGATTTGAAGTCATTGGGTAATTTTTTCTTTCAATTAGAAATATTTGTGATCTGAATAGTGATGATTTATTGTTATAGTATTTTATCTGAAGCTGGAAAGAGTGTCTAGTTGTTTAAAAAGTTTAAATTTAAGTATGACAGAAAATTCCTACACCTTTTGGTTAGAAAAACCTTTCCTTGTTTTCTTGGGATTTTTTGCTATTTAGCATGCATTTAGGGTTCATGTTTCTTTCCATCCTTTCCCTGAAGGGAGCTTTAGGTTTAGAGCAGGCGTACCTGTCTGATGAACCACAGTTTGATGTCTGAAATTAGGTGGGATACGAATAAGTGAAATGATTTCCTACCTTAACACAAAATTGCCATTGTTATAGGAGGATGGCCTATGGAAAGAAGAGTGACAAACTAGAAGTGAGTCTTATAGTAAAGAGAAGGAGAAGAAGGAAAAAGGGTTATTTTTATCATTAAAATAATTAGGCTTTGGTTGTTTGAAATTATAATGATTTTGTTGTGAAAGTATTATATATAGAAAAGAGAAGGATGACAAAATTGGGGGGTTCACTCTAAAAGTAAGGAAAATTTTTGACAAGGAAACAAAAATCTCTCATGAGATTGAATTTATAATATATATAAAAAACATACATTTAAATCCATTTTTTTCTTACACAAAATAGTAAATTTTGTGTAAGAAATCATTACTTAAATTACTAGTGAGAGCCTTTCAAAGATTGATCAGGTTTTTTTTTTTCTTTTCTTTGTTCTAGTTGCATTAAAATCATCTAGCTCTACCAGACCAGAAAGAAATGGCATTCAGGAAACCTCTAGAACAGGAAAATGTGGAGAAGGGATGCAGATCCTGGAAGGAGAACTCCTATTGCAGGTATGTTTTGCAATAGACATATTGTACATAGATTTAAATTTAAAAAAACCCAAACACCTATATTTAGCATACTAGATTCTCAGTGATGAGATAGAAAAAGTTTTCATATTGTGAAATTCTTTCCTCATTTTCTTTAGGGTAATATTAAATACCTCTTGGATTTTTTTTTTTTTTTTGATAGTAGGGACTTTAGAGTGGATGTTAGAATATGGGCTCCTCTTCAATGTTTCTAGGTTATTTATTGGGGGGGGGGGTCCCATCTCTTTGCACCTGTTGTTAATAAAGATGTTAATATAAAGGAACGGTTTTATTAAGGGCCAGATAAGTTACTAATTTACTGTAAATTTGGTGACTAATTTTATGAAAGAAGCAATTTCTCCTTCAAAGGCCTTGGGCTTACTGAAATATCTTGCTTTCTCAGTGGTTTGAAAGAACTCAGCATACATAGTGTAGATTCAGGGTAAATTTTAAAATACTTTGAATAACTTTTATATGAACTAAAGAAAAAATATTAACTTAAAACGTGTGGGGTGTTTCTTTAAATTGTCTAGCCTGTTTTAATGTCCTAGAGTGTCAAACCATATGGATAATTATATACTACCGAGTCCAGATTAAACTCAAGAAATTAGAAATATGGGTACTAGTGTTCTAACTAGTTTCACAAAATGGATTTTAGGAGACCTGCAGCTCCATTTGAAATATGTTGGTAGTCAGTCTTCTACACAGGTTTCACACTGATGTACCTATCAAAAGTGGCAGATCATTCAGTCAGAGCCAATTGTTTGCTTAGAAAAAAATCAATTTCAAGTTCAAAGACTAGAAATGAAAACAGGCTCTAAGAATCCCACAAAACAATTATTTTTAATTGCTACTAATTGAAAATTGTTTTCTAACCAACTAAAAAGACTAGGACATGTATTTCATTGTCTAACCTTAGTAAAGTATGACAAAACACTGTTGTGGAGTTACTGCCAGTGAACAGCTTTCTTTTAAACAGAAAAAACCCTAAAAAGCTGAAATATATGATTTATACTGGAGGCATCTATTTCATCTGAACTATAGGGAGCTTTTTATGACTTCTGAGTGGAAGTTATATGAGGGAAGTCTTTTCTAGTATGAAAATTAAGTGGGTGATGTAGTTATTACTGAAAATTCTGCCCCTCTTGGGAAGTAAGTAAATTAACCAAACTTCTTAAATGAATTTGTTTTGTAAATATTTTATATATGTGAAAAAATTTATGAGAATATATATGCAGATGGTGTCTTCTTAGGTTATGTAACAGCTCATGAGTGTGATGAAATTGGGAATTTTCTAGGAGATAGTGGGATACAGTAAGTTGTAAATATTGATTAAGTCCTTCCCTTCCACTTAGGTTCAGAAGTCTTTTGCATTATACAGGTGAATAACTTATAACTGATGATGAACATTTTCCTTTTACTATCGCCCTACTTTTTTTGGTTTTACCAAGGTGTAATGAAAAAACGCCCTATTTGTATTTGCTTTTATTTGCTCATCAGTTGTTTTTGCTTGCTTCTTAACAAACAGAAAATTGTCTTTAATTTCCAACATAGAAACTGTCTTGCCAATTCAATATATTGTGGAAGCAGAGATCAAATGTGCTTTCCTTAAAAGCAAGCTAAATTTCCTTTAAAATTATTTGAATTTCTTCAAATTCTAATTTTTAGTACAAAATCTATTACAACCCAAGCAAGCTTATGATAAAAAGTGCATGACAAATGATGATCTCTAAGAAATTTTTAAAACTTAATTCTCAAAAATGATGAACAATTTCTGAATTACCTCTTTATTAGGAGCATTGAGAGTTATTTTTAGAGGCACAAATATCATCTTCAGTTCTCCAGAATAGTAAACTCACTGAGAAATTTCATTATGTGTTTTAAGGTAATTATTTTTGGATTGCATTTTGCAAAAACGTCCACCAGAATTCATCTCCCACTTGTTGGTATATTCAGATATATGCATTTTACAGAATTTTTGGCTTAAATAATGCATCTGACTATCTCACTAACAATCCTGGTTTGATATGAACTGTGTAGCAGGGCCAGTGCAAAATGTGATTGAATTCCAGGTACAGAAGGTATAGGTAGCTCTGTATGAAATGGACCAGAATAACCAATTTTAACGTTTCAGTTAGGTGCTGTGCAGCTTGCAGATTTTTTATGTCAGCCAGCTGAGGTGAAATGCCCTGCAGAGCAGGGTCAGCAGAGGACACGAGCACCTGCCTCTGCCGCATTCTGCTCCCATGAAATTACTGCAAGCTTCATCAAAAACAAGGATTCAGTGTAAACACTGGAGATTTCTTGGATTGGCTATGCTATTTCATTTCATCTTATTATTGATTTTTTTAGCTCATTCTTTATTCACGTAAAATTTACTAAACTTATAAGGAGTTTTTATCGAGCTAACAACTGTTTATGAGAGTAGATTAAATAATACCTACACATTAAATTGGAGTGGTTCACAGCATTTAAAGACCAGTCATTTAATCAGCTATTTCATTTATATATTATTACTTTGCAGTAAGGTATAAGATATCATTCACTTACTTTATATTTTCTATGTACACTAATTCTGCATAAAGAAAGAGTTTTTTAAAAAGATGTGTTTTGAGTATGCTGGCCAAGTTTGCCTTTGAATGCAGCTGAGGAAATTAAGTGGCACAATATACTCAATCCAGCCCCTAGAGACTGCCTTTTGTTAAATCTTGACTGAAATCCACAGAATTAGATCGGCACCTTTCAGATGAGCTGCCAAGTCACAAATGTACTGTTTGCTATCACAACAATTGCCATGGCCCGTATTGATTGGGAGTTCAGATAAATGCCCTTTGCGTGACTCGGAGTGTGGAGCCGCCTGGTCTGCTGCTCCATGGAGGGGGAAATCTCTTCAAAAACATTGTTTACTTGCAACAGTCCACTTTTGCAGAGGTTTTCTATTTTAAGTAAACTATAAAATGTTTTCTTGGACTGTATAGGGGATCTTGATTTCCTGTCCACAGTGGCCTGTCTGTACTGTGAATAGAATGGATTTTGGGACTGGGTTTGTGACATGGCTCTCATTTGTGCTGTAGGCAGCTGGGAATATCCAAGGCTTGAGCCACATATGCATTGTGAACTGTGGTTGATGTTAGATAAACTTATAGTTCTTCATACTACTGCCCCTCGTCTTGTACAATCAAGAGTATTTAAAAAGTCATCAACACAGTTTGACTTCTCCACTGAATAAAAAAAGGAAGTTTAGGGTTTTTTCTCATTAGATACAGTTTTCTTTATTTTAACACGTATACTGTAGAGAGATGCAATGAGGAATCCTGTTTGTGCTGTAGATAATGATGTACTTTTGCATGCTTCACATTTTGCTGGGGGACTACACTATAGGTAGACCTAGAGCCACAATAATTATCTGGAATTTTATCTCTGAAGCTGACGGTTTGCTGTGTTTCTTCCCCAGGCATTAAATGGATTTGTTTTAGTTGTTACAGCTGATGCTCTGGTCTTTTATGTCTCTTCTACTATCCAAGACTATTTGGGATTCCAACAAGTAAGTTTATTTCTTCTTCTCTTTTTTTCAGAGGTTTTGCCTAATTTCAGGGAACATCAGTTTTAAATTCATATTTAGGGTCTTAAATTTTTTTTGTAGTAAAAATCTCAGGTACTTTAGGTTGAATTACTTTGAAACGATATTACTTTTCAATCAGCTTACATAGCCAGGATGTCAGGCCAAGCACAACAGGAATATAATTTCCAAAGTTGAGTTAGGCAAGACAGGAAATTTTCACACTTAATTATTCTTTACTGGAACAACTCTTTGAAATTTATACTGTGGTGTTACCCAGTTTATGATGCTGAGTGAGACATAATTCAATGGGAAGGTAATTATTTTAATAGAAACCTTTCATGAAAAATTATTTCCATATGCCTTGAGATTTATAAATATCAAGTGAGTGATTTTGGTATTTTTAGAGTTTGTTCTCTTGGTCATGTTTATTTATTTAATTTTTAATTTCAAAACAAGCATTTGTTTTTTTATTGTTTATGGCACCGATCGATTATGGCTGACTTCATTGGGCTTGAAAACCAGGTGCCAAAGTATTAAAGACTGAGGCATAGCAGGCAAATTCTGCCTTTGTTAGAAAATCCTGGGATTACTTTATGAAGATGATAGAATGAAGATGATAGTTATAGTTCTCAATGTATATCTATGGATACTGCATATTGATAGATTCAACTGTTGTCTAAAAATAGCAAGAAACCTTGCTTGGTCTGCACTTTCAGGTAACTGATAAGAGATTGGGGAAAGTTTATGTAAAACAAATATTTCAGAAAACCCCATTGTTATTCCAGGGGTTACATATTCCTTCAGTGTTGGGAAATGAAAAAAGAAAAAAGCTTGGAAAACAAATTGGGTATAACATTTGTGAAGTAATGCCAGCAAATCAAGCACATGATATAGGAGTGAGATCCTAAAGTTACAAAAATTAACATTTCTGGCAATTTATTCTGGAAAATTCTGATTGTTTTATGAAATTAATCATAGCAAAATTTGATGTAGACTTTTGCTTTTGCCAGGTCATCTCAATTACGTTAGATCTATGTTTTATTTAAATATTTTTTATTTATATAATGGTTGGGTTTTTGAAATATGCCAAAAACAGGGATCTTAATTCGTCTCAGTCAACTGAGTCTTTTCTTGAATGTTTTGAGTGGGTTTTTTTCCCCCTTAAATTCCTTTAAGCACTGACCCTTTATCTTAGGCCTTTGCCATTTAGATCATATTCCTAACCAAACAGTTGGTAGTGGAATAAGAGCTTAATTTAGTACATGTTTTAGTACGTCCTTAAGAAGTGACAAAGCTTTTTCAGGCAAAAATCTACTGTTTGTAATCTGCACTTAGTTTTGGCAGTTTGGTTCAGGGTCTTTAGCTTCTTCTGTATTCCTGTAGCACCTGTAGTGGGTCAAGTCAAGTACTAGCTGGCAAGTACTTTGTTTACCAGTACATAAAATTAAATAATTTAAACAGAGCCTAAAGCACAGCATTTCCAAGCATTCTTAGGTAAAAGCAACTAAAAAACAGTTGACATAATGTAACTTTTTTTTCTAAGACAATATTTTTTATTATTGTTTCCCGTGTTTACAGTCATATGTGTAACTGAGCTCTTCCCTGTGCTACTAAAAGTTGTTTAATGAAGCTTTGCCACCTGCATGTCATTGTTTGTATTTATCCCTGAGCAAAATGGATTTTGCTATGTCCATAACAGCATTGTCAATCAGACAGCTTGTATCATGTTGTCATATAATTTTCTTATTGTTGCTCTTTTTCACCTTTCTCCTTTTGTTCCTAGTCGGATATTATACACCAGAGTGTATTTGAACTGATTCACACAGAGGACAGACCAGAGTTTCAACGACAGCTACACTGGGCATTAAATCCTGCCCAGTCAGGAGATTCTGGACCAAGTGTACAAGGTGAAAACAGAATTTATTGTTTGGCTGTTGGATTAGTTGTTTGTTTTTTAGGCTTTTTAAATTTGTCTGTGTAAAAAAGTTTAGATAATTTTAGATGAATAAAGGAAGAAATAGCCGTTTTCAAATTTATTTGAATTTTATGGACACATTTAGCCAACAGTGAGAATTACTATTTTTTGCACTTTAAATAAGCACTGTTATTCATAGCACAGCACCATTAAAATACTAATTATACTTTAAATTGGAAGACTTTAATTTTGAATGTAAATGACAATGTTTCTTAGACTGATCAGTCTAAGAATGTGTTAGTTACAGTGTTACTTTGGGAATAGTGCCTTCATTGTCGCATAGACCAGTACTTCTCTTGGAGATAAAAGGGGAAGCAAAATAAAAGATTAAGTAGATGAGCCTTTAAGATCAAGTAATATGCATGTTAGAGCAGAGTTGTCACATGTTACTGGCTGATGCTTAAGTGAGCTGCTATATTGAGGAACAACTAAGGAGAAACACGTTGTATGTGTCTCAGAGCAAAGATGTGTAGGTGCAGGTAGTTATGTGTAATACAGGAAGCATGTGCCTGCATCATATTAAACACGTAAAATCTTCTGTTACTGTGACTTGATTATAGGGGGTTTATTAATCCATAAAAAGTTCATTTCCTTAATAAACCTTAAATTGACTTAATTTTAAAAAATGTAGAGTATGGACATGCCATGATTTGATAGAGAAAAGTTACTGTGTTTGTAACACACCTCAGTATATTCAATTTTTCATTTAGCAGTCAATGTTATTATATCATCTGTAGATTAATCTCTACTAGTTAAGCTACTGCACAGCTAGTTAATAGTAGTGTTCAGCACAGCAAAGAGTACAGTTCTCAGAAACCAGATGTTCATCCTGTTTGCTTTAGAGTGAAATTGCATTCTATGGACCTTAAGCAAATGCATATGAATTTGGAGAAGGTTGTTTGAAAAGTATGACACCAGGTTGGATTGGCCTCAGATTTGACTGAAGGACAGGAAGTGCCAAGTAGGATTACAAACAATTCTTTGTTTTGTATCTTGTGTTTCTAGCTTGCTAAAAACTGCTAATTGTGCCTCGCTCCTGAAAGCATTCAGGACCTAGGTGGATGTGGCTTTGAGCAACCTGGTCTAGTGAAAGGTGTCCCTGTCCGTGGCAGGGAGGTTGGAATTAGGTGATCTCCAAGATCCGTTCTATCCCAAACCATTCTATGATTCAATGATGACTTTTGAGCCTCAAGTAGCATAAAATGTTTGGATGTTGAGGATTTTTAGACTGAATTCAGATTTATAGCAAAGGATAATGCTGTGACCATAAGGATCCCCTCCATTTTTGCAAATATAATCCATTTCCGTTTTAATACATATAGCTAGCATTATGTCGATATTTATAGATATAATTGTGCTCAGCCACAGATTCCATTGTGAGTCTGGGAACTGATTCTGCTTCAGTTAGCCTGGACTGGTTATTTCTCACTCAATACTCTGGTATGCTGCTAGACCACTAGTTTCCTCTGCTGTTACTGTGCTTCCCAGATATGCTTTGTCTTGTTCCCAGAGAAGTTTGCAAAATTCTGATTTTTCAGGCCCAAATATCTGCTTTGGGGCATTAAGTCTGGATTGTCTTTTGAACTTTGCATGTTGCACAACCATATGGTCTTGAGTTTAAAGACAAGCACTTAATGCACTGCATGTTCTGCACGTTGCTCCCTGGTATTGATGAGATCCAGTGTGGGCTTCATGAGGGATATGGGTTCTAACCCCTGTAGTGTTAACTCGTAGTTTTGCTCCAGGGATTTTAGATGTTTTGTAAGATTCTCTGCCTTCTTACAGTGAGTCACTTCAAGATCCTTGCAGTAAAACCTTCCCACCTTCTGTCTGCCTGGAAAAGTACAGCAGTGTTGCTTTCACAAGTGTAGGAGGCTCAGTTTTGAAGCCCATTGCTTCCTGTTTTGAGTTCTGTTCCCCTCCTGTCAGGAGCCACTTCTTTCACCACAGCTTAGCTCACTCTTGGGAAGTGTGCATTTTACTATGGAACTTGACAAACTGCACAGGATCCAGCTGGACTTGCTGAACCTTCAAATTTCAGCTCTGTATTTACCAAAAGAACAGCACTGAGTTTCTCCTGTGGAAGAAATGCTGAAGGACACGCCTACCAGTGCCAAGGATCCTGGCAGAAACTCTGGCACTGCTTATTGGGTACTAGATCTGCACCTGGTCAGAGTTGGCATTTTTGAAATATTTAGGATTTGCAAGGTGTTTCTTTGATGCTCTTTCTGCATAGTCATTGCTTCTTCAGAGAGCTTCTTAGAGAAGCACCATCTCAGAAGTGTTGAAAATTCTCAGCATCAATTAAGCAATTTATAATAAAAAGTCTGCAGCAGTAGCAAGTAAGGAAGTTTTGCTTTTTCTGTTGAGAACCATCCATATGATGAGTGTGGGAATTGCTTTTTTTCTAATTTCAAAGTTATATGGTAACTGTCTTGAAGTAAAACTACCTGAGTTTGTCTGCCTGTGGGATCTTCTCATAATGATGACTGGCCAATACAGTTCTTCAGATGGCTGTAATTTCAGACTATCCCTTTTCATCACACTACCAGCTAGGACAGAAAAAGGTTTCTTTTTCTCCATATCTTGAAGTTTATTCAGCAAAAATTGACTTTGCATAGCAGTTCTTTAGAAAAAAAAGGTATCTCCTGATTTTTATCTGGAAAGCTGGATAACTCAGCATACTTACGGGATTTAGATGGCCTTAGGTTGCAAGGCCTATTGGTAAGACATCAGCAATCTCATTTGGCTCCAATTCAGTTGCTTGAATTCATAGGAGATTAAATTTAACTGGCTTTTAGTAATGATTTGTTTACCTTTGGGTTTGTTTTGCCAGTGTACTAACCTCTGAGCCTATCTGTAAGTTTTTCCAGCTGTTCATGAGACAAAATTATATTTCAGAAAATATAATGTGTTATTAAGTGACATGCTCTCCCTGACCTCGTCTCCATGTCTGGAAGATCAATATGGGTTCTTAAAATCTGTATTATTATTATTTTGTCCATACTTGATAATCGGTTCTCTAAGAGTACATGGACTATTTTTAAAATTAAAGATTTTTTTATCATAAAGCGTCTTTTTAAGCTGGATTTTTCTTAATTTTCTGCATGTATGAATAGGGAATAGAATAGGGAATGACTGGTTTTTTAATATATATTGCAGACAAGATTGCTTTGCTAAATTTGCTGTGAGTAGTCATGCTCTGGTATCTCTGTATATCTAGTCTCATGTAAAACATGTATTCTGTCAGAAGTTTATTGATTTACCTTCTGGTTTTACTTTATATTCCAAATGTTTGAGTCTGTTTTGTAAATACCACTTAGCAAATGCTTGTCCTGATGAGGTGGAATCATGCTGTCATCCTAGTTATCAGTCGTGGCTTTGAGTGTTTTTTAAAACAAACAACCCCCAAAACACAAGTACTCCAGGTATACCTGGAGAGATAAAATTGGTGTTTTGATCAGCAGAGCCCAGAAATATTTTCACTATTTATTAGGGTGATTTTGCCTTCATTGGAGAAAAATTCTGATTTTTTTGTGGTGGTTTCCTAAAGTTGCTGATTTTTATTTGTTGCTACTCCTTTCACCTGGCTGTATGGAAAGTAAGTTTCACAGTTCGATACCATTACTGAGTTTTTGAATACTCAGTTCCTGTAGTTGCTGTGCCTTTTTGCAGATCCTGCCATTGTAGGAACATGGGCATGTTCTCTGCTGAGAACTCTGCTCTTTGCAACTGGTCGAGAATCTGGGCTGTTGACAAACATAATGAATAAATTAAAAACCCTAACAAACAAAAGTTCCAAAGGAAAAAAAAAACCCACTTTAAAATAAATTACATTTAGTTTTCAAATACCGTAGCCTGTAAAACATAATCCCATCAGGAAAATTGATGCTTAGCCTCAGTGTTACAATCATTACAGGTTCTGAGGATGTTCCCAGTTTATATTGTTCTTGCTCAGGTCATGACCTAATGCTTTGTTTATGAGACGGAAGATCGTTTGTTATAGATAGCCTTCACTAGGTGTTCTTCTAAAAATAATCCTTATAAATAATCTTTTCCTGCAGGAGATAATGGCTTTTCACAGCCAGCAACCTATTATAACCCAGACCAACTTCCTCCAGAGAATTCTTCCTTTATGGAAAGGAATTTCATTTGCAGGTTACGCTGTCTCCTGGATAATTCATCTGGATTCCTGGTGAGTATGGAGTTACATAAAAACTTCCACATACGCTTAAAAGTTGGAAATCTGCATTATCCTAAAAAGAGGTGCAGCAACTTACTTTATTTGTTAAGTCTCCAAAGATATCTGAGCTGTTTGAACCACAATGTTTCAGTTAGTGACACTGAATGTCTCCCCTTTAAGATGTTGTCACAACCAGGTGCAAGTTCTCTTATTTCTCATAGCCCAGTTTCCTCAGTGAAATTCAAATAAGCAACTGGTTTTGTAAAGTGCTGTGTCATTTGTAGATCAAAGAGCATTACAAGAGTATTTTCTTGTATCAAGCTGAGTATCTTGAGATGCAATAAGTTATAGTAATTAAGAGGACCATAGTTTTTCCTTGTTTGGAAAAGTTTGTGCTTGCTCTTTTTAGTACATTTTTTTGTCAGTCAATTATTTAGGTTTTGAAACAAGTATGGGTTTATCAATCTCTTTGTGATATCTTACAAAATATGATTCTTTACAACTGCAAAATTTAACATACAAATTTGCAAGAGAAATAATGATATCATTATATGCATGTATGTTCATTAGATTATTAGAAGCCCAGTCGATATTTGATACTACATGTTTGGGGTTTTTGTTTTTGTTTTTTTTCAGAATAATCTTACCATTAATTAATTTTTCAGTAAGTTTATTAGTAGATATTGAAGTGACACACTCAGGGGTGTAGCAACAGTGTTCTGTACTCGTTAGCTCACTTCTATGTATGTCATCCTATAAAGCTTGAATGTGATGGATCTTAAGAAAAATGAAAAATACATGTTTTACATCATAACAGAGCTGTCTTGCTTTTAAATATCTGCAGTTTATAGCAATTACTTTTTTCCTCATCCTAAGGCTATGAATTTTCAAGGACGACTGAAATTTCTCCATGGACAAAACAAGAAAGGGAAGGATGGGGCTACTTTGTCTCCTCAGCTTGCACTGTTTGCAGTAGCTACACCCCTGCAGCCACCATCTATCCTTGAGATACGAACCAAAAACTTCATCTTCAGAACTAAACACAAACTGGATTTCACACCTACCGGCTGTGATGCAAAGTAGGTGAACCATCCTGTGTAATTGTCTAATAATTTGCTGATGAAATAGGTTTCAAGTATGTATTTGAAATATAAAGCAGACTGCTCTTTTGGTATATAAACTCTTTCAGTGATGGTTGTTTAGAAGCTGTTAAGGTTTTTCTCTCCAGCCCTGCTATCAAGTAGAGAAATGGGTTTGCCATAGTCTATTCCCTTGAAATGGCATACTGCTGTCTGACTTTCAATTGTTAGAAAAACAAAGCAAAAACCCACAAAACCAACGTAAAATAGAAAAAAAACCAAAAACCAGCATATTAATGAATTACGGAAGAAGAAAAGTTCATGTTAAATCTGGTTTGAAATTTGGTTTTAGAACTGATAGAACAAGTTTTTTATTTCATTCCACATGTCTTCTTCAGTTCAAATTGGTGTAAAATACAATGGAATTTCTTCTTCTTCAAAATAAATTGAATACTTTTTTATACTATAACTTTTGCCCATTTCAAAACCATTCTTTTTCCTATGTAAAATTTGGAAACACTACTGCAATACTAGATCAAAATAATGTTACTATGCATCAAAATGGCAAGAAGCCCATTAGGATGCTTTTTTATCAAAATAAAAGCCTCTGGCCTCCTTCCTTCTCCTCTCCCTCCTATTTTTGACTGATAATGCTTTCATATTCAATGGAGTCTTTCATATGAGTTTCCATGCCTGCTTACAGGATAGAATTAAAATACTTGGTATTTTGTCTACTGAGAGACCAGAATGATTTATTTCTCTAAGCTGATACAAGTAAAAGTTAACAAAATGTTAACGCAGGTGTTTATTTCCTCTGTTTGATATTTTTTCCCACTTGAATCTTTCAGTTTTTGTCATATTTTACGGTTTATGTATATTGTTCCTCATCCCTGCTTTCCCCCTTTTTTACCTTTTGTCTTTTGAATTTCCATTTCTTTGTTTCAAATCTTGTTTGAAACAAAGGTCTCTTTCACTGTCTTTTTATCATTTATCGCACAGAGATCACATGAATTCTGTTAAGTGTTTCATCTCCCCAGCCTTTAGTAAAGTACTTTAATTTTAGCTTCCAGGGTCAAACATGACTCTTGCTAGTGGTCCTCTGAGTCATATTTTGTTTAAATGCAAACACAGGGGTCCCAAACCACTCAATAGCAAAAGGGATGTAGTTTTGAGGTACGTCTGGGTTTGAACTTTAAGATACTAAAAATTCTAATTTAGGCAAGAAGTTTTAGATAACTGAAGTTAAACCCCTACTTAATTCTACACACATGCACCTATAGGTAAATGATAAGAAACAGGGCTAAGAAAAAAAAGAGTTTCTTTGGAACTAATGGGATCTGCCTGCTAGGAGTGAATATGTTCAGTAGTATGGAATTGAGAGTTTGGCTGTAGGCATTCACTTCTTTTTTATGATCTAATGGTTTTGTGAACCCAGTCCTGGTCACTGAAGGCAACCTGGCAGACTAGTTAAAATTTTATGATTTGTTGGCTCTGTTTTTTATTAGAGCTGTTCTGCTTCCGCATGCAATTGATATAGCAACAAACTTGCATCAGAAATGTTCTAGCCATAATTAACTTGCTTGACATTCATTTTGTGAGTTGGTTCATCAGTAGCATTGCAATTTTTTGATTTTACCTTACAGAGGAAAGATTGTCCTGGGATACACCGAAGCAGAGCTGTGTATGAGAGGAACAGGATACCAGTTTATTCATGCAGCTGATATGCTTTATTGTGCTGAAAATCACATCCGAAGTAAGTTCCATTCCCTAAGAAAGGCTGAAAAATCAAAGCATGGAATATTTTTTCAGTATAAATGCAATATGAATTACAGAAAAAAAAAGATGCTAACAAAAAGAACACAGTTCATTTCATATGTTCTATCTGTCCTTCTGAAAACTTACACTGGTAGAAGAAATGTTTAATATTCCTATTTAGACCCTTTTAGGATAAATATTCCAGTCTCTGGCACATCTTGGTCTTCTCACTTCCTTCTCTGCTCAACCCAACTTCTGCTATTTTAACAACTTTCTTTGGGCAAGGAGGCTGCCAAAGATAGCTTTCCTGTTAACAAGATAAATAAAGCATTTTCTTTTGATATTGGTGTAAGACTTTTACCAGACATTAATTTCTGATTTAACATGCTAGCATCCAAACATTTCTGGGTTTGATTCTTGGCAGCTTGAGTTGGTTTTAAGTAACTGTTATGGAGAGAAGTATAGTGTTAAGGAAATAAACATCAGCTATCTGATGTATAACTATTTAGGGGACTCTGTTTTTTACTTTTGTTGTTAGTTATAACATACTTATCTTCGGGGCTTACAGAATCATCTTCAGAATATTATGGTACTTATTTTCTACTGAATTGTCTTGAAAAGTTCATTTTTTTTTCTTTTATTCCCTCATAATCAATTAGATAATGCCCCTCAGCAGGTTGTTCTCAACCAATTTAAGCACATTTTCTGTTTCAGGTGCAGCTCAGTCACTGTTGCTTATCAGTGGTTTTGTTTCTTTCATAAAGAAAAAAAGATAGTTCCAGAGTAGAAGGGGATGAAATTGGAGTAGTTCTAAACTTTGTGTTAAAACTGGTTTTGCTACATTTTTGATGCTAAGATTAAAATAAAGAGAAGTTTTGTAGCAAAGATTTTTGTTTAGATTCTTAGACTTTCCTAATAGATTTTATTTAATTTTTCTGTCTAGAAATGCGGGGGTTTTGAGCAATTGTATTACTTCCACCCCTTCCCTCTGTGAATCACATACTTAAGAATTATCTTTAAAATCCACATTCATCACAATTTTCACTTAGAACAACAAAACCAGCCAAAATAAACTAAAGCTCCCCACACAAAGACCAAGATGACTTCATCACAACACAGAACAAAATTGGACAATTTGCACAATGTCCACCTCCTGTCCCTTCACCACAATTACAACAAAACTTCCCTATGCTAATTCTACTTTCCAACGTTGTCCAGCACTCATTTTGCCTGTTACCTCTCCCAGTTACTATCCTTTTCTGAAAATCCTTGTGATCCTGGGTTTCAGCACCAGAACGACTGTAGTGGGATTACCCTGGCTGCACTCCATGTCTCTCTCTCTATCTCTCTCTCTGCCCTCCACAACTGGACAAGGGAGAGACAAAATAATGAAGGGTTAATGGGTTGAGATAAGGAGAGATCATTCACCAAATACTGTCACAGGCAAAACAGACTTCATCTGGGCATATTAATTGAATTGATTACTAACAAAACCAGAGCAGGATAATGAGAAGTAAAATAAGGCCTTAAAAACACCTTCCACCAGGAAACCTGCTCCAGCATGGGCTTGTCTCTCCATGAGTCTGCAAGTGTCTGCTGGGAGCCTGTTCCACTATTATATCTGCACAATAACTTTTTTTTTTTTTCTTAAATGTTATCTCAGAGGTATTATCACAATTTCTAATTGTCCCAGTCTTGCCCAGCAGCATGTCCACCTTGGACCTGCCAGGGATTTGCTCTGCTGGAAATGGAGGAAGCTTCTAGCAGCTTCTCACAGAAGCCACCCCTGTAGCCCTCTCCTCCACTACCAAAACTTGTCCACACAAACCCAATACAGAAATATATCGTGAAAATTGAGTATGTTTATTAAGCATTGCTAGTGGTAGTTGGAATGAAACATAAGGTTTTTAAGTACCTTTGCATAAACCAGTCAAAATGTGAAAGAACTGGATTCAGAACTAATGTGTTTTCTAATTGTTAAAGTAATAGTTGCTTTTTGAAGGTAAGCGAAACTTAGGCTTTTGTCATTTACATGTTCTAGTATTTGTTAATTTCTGTTATTGAAGAAATAATGGACAAAGCCCTGTATAGAATGCTTCCAATATGTAGCAGATATCTTGCTGTTTTGACTTCTATTTTACGATTAAATTAGACATCTTGAAGTGATCAGTCCTCCTGATTCACTGGGGATGCATTAGTGCCACCCCAAATTGGGTGATTGAGGACATGAGATTTGTAAAATTTCTCTACAGATGGGATTCCTTTCATGACATACAGTTTTCCATGATTTTGTTTGCTGGACAGTAACCAGTATGCTTCCTCTGTAGTGATGAAGACAGGTGAGAGTGGAATGACTGTATTCAGGCTTCTAACCAAAGAGAATCGATGGGCCTGGGTACAGGCAAATGCACGTCTTGTCTACAAAAATGGAAGACCAGATTACATCATTGCCACGCAAAGACCTCTTACGTAAGTCATCATTTCGTAAAGTAGTATGCTTCAAAAACTGAAAACTAGTTTGAGGCTGGTTATATGCACAAATTAATTTTTGGTTTTAAATTATTACCCTTTGTATTCCAAATACCCAAAATTCCTTCAGTCTGCTTACAGACATGTAAAGAATTCTGATATTTCAGAACTTGTGGCATAGTCCTTTTGCATAAAACTTTAGACATATTGATTTCTTGTAAGAACAAGATAAGCAGCAGATGCATGAAGTTAGTTATTCCATCCACTGTATTCAATCCCAATGAGCAAAAACTGAGAAATCCAACTGCAGTTGTGTAGAAAAAATAACAAATAAGGAACAACAAATAACAAAGAAATCCAGTCCTGAATTTTAATTCAGAACTAAGTTCTGCGTAGTATAGAATTCAGCCTTCTTAAATAGATTTAATAATTTTTGCTAAGGAGTCTGTAAAATGGAGAGAGATACTTCAAGTATTGATTTACTTGCTATTCCAAAGAAAATTTAATGCATGGAGCAAAGCCCACTTATTTTCACCTCAGTCCATAATGCACAGAAAATGGTGTATGCTATCTAGATTTAATTACAAATGTAATATGTAAATGTGGTATTACAGTCATAAGCTCCTTATTTCATAATCTGTCTCTTGGTTTAACTCAGCCAAGTTGAGCTGGAATAGGTAGGAATTTGAAAAATGCCTACAAATAGAATAGTTCATTTTTTTAATGTTAATTCCAGGGGACAAAAAGATTGGAGTAACTGTTTAATACTGCAGTACCATGCTATATATCTGATTTATTTGCAGAGATGAAGAAGGGGCAGAACACCTACGGAAGCGTAACATGAAGTTGCCCTTCATGTTTGCCACTGGTGAGGCTGTGTTATATGAGGTATCTTTCCCTATGTCGAGCCTTATGGACCCCTCTCAACCGAAGAGTAAAAGCACAGTGGGAAAAGGAGCCAAAGCAACTCTACACGATGAGTCTGTGGATCCAAACTCCCTCCTGGGTGTCATGTTAAGGCAAGATGAGTCTGTTTATCTCTGCCCTCCAGCATCACATAAACTTTCTTTTGAGCGGAACTTCTTTGCAGACAGTAGGGATGAACTGGGTGGTGTTGTTAGCAGTGGCTGGACAGACAATCTCCTACCTGCTGGAAATCACAACATTCTCAAACGGGAGCTGATGGAGGACAGTACTGTTCCACTTCCCGAAGACAGTGCAGCACTCTTTCAGGATAACAAAAGCAGTGATTTGTACAGCATCATGAAAAGTCTGGGTATTGACTTTGAAGATCTAAAATGTATTCAGCAGGATGAGGAGTTTTTTAAAACTGAATTATCTGATGTGGATGATATTGGGGACATCAACATAACTGATGAAATCCTGACTTATGTTCAAGATTCCTTAAATAAATCTGACTTCTTATATTCAGACTGTAACCAGCAGCAGCCCTTGGTCCAGAATGAAGGTTGCATGGTACAGCAAGACTTAGATCCGCATCAGCTTCATCAGCACCAGAAACAGCTTGTGGAACAGCAACACCAGCAGCAGCAACAGCAGCTCTGTCAAAAGATGAAACATATGCAAGTCAATGGGATGTTCACAAACTGGAGTACTGGCATGCATCTTAGCTGCTCACAGCAGCAGCCCCAGCAATACATGTTCCCTGGAATGCATGCCAGTACATCTGAGTTCTACAAATCAGAAGTTAACACTTCCTCTTATGAGTGTAGGCAAGACTTTGCTCCTTACAAGCAACCCACAGCGATGATGCCACAGCTTTCTAATTTTGCTCAAATGGATTTTCCTGCAGCAGGTTTTGATGTCTCGAACTATTCTGCTTCTTCCAACTTCGAGGATTTTCTCAGTTGTTTGCAGCAAGTCCCTGAAAACCTGGAGTGTGGGATAAACTCTGAGTCAGTTATGCTCACTCCTCAAACATGCTATGCAGGCGCTGTTTCTATGTACCCGTGCACGCAGGAGGCACAGCCCAGCTGCATGGATCAAATGCAATATGATCCTATGATGACAAATCAACAGCAGCAAACATTGGGGAACAAGGTATGGTGAACAGCATTGCTTGCATTGCTTGCATTTTGAATCGAATTTATATTGTTTTGAGTGACTGCTGGGGGGCAGAGTTTGTCATGGCTGAATTGCTGAGTGTGAAATGGATGGGTTAGCAGTGTGTGGATGTCTTTGCTTTACTTGTCCATTGGAGTGAAGCGAGTTGAATTTGGCCAAGTTTATATGTATCTGTACCTGCAGTCTGATAGCTCTCTCGGGTAGTATTAATCAAGAGTGAGTGAACTAGTCTGTGGTACTATACCAGTAATTTTCCTGATAGGAGCAGAAGAAAAGTAGGTTGGTCCAAGTCTTGGAATTTGCTAATTGTGTAATTTGTAATTGCAATTGCAAATTGTGTAAGGAGAGGCAAATTAACCCCATTTTGTTAGGGTATTCCTGTGCTGCATGGGGCTGAGTAAGCACTGCATAAGCAGAAGCCTGGTGTGACTAAGCAGATAGGATACTGCTGTCTGAGCCCACATTCACACAGCCAAACCAAAGTAGGGCAGCCTTGGTGGCTGGGTTTAGCACACTTACATCCCTGTCAGTGGTGAGAGGACAGATGTTGCTGTATAAGCCATGACTGATATCTTTTTATACTTCTAGCTCCCATTGATTTCTACATTAAAAGACTACAGAATTAGAAAGGTCTATTGTGGTCATGCACCTTGACTTTCTGCCTATCTTGTAACTGTGGTAGGAGTATAGCCAGTGTAGTCTAAAATCACTTTCAGTAATGGAGAAGGACAGAAAGGCCTGTGATCATTTGGCTGCTTGTTTAGGATCAGTATTCCTTTATTAAGCAGGAGAAACCTTCCTAAGTACTTGATACTATGTTGAGAGCATTCCTAAAAAAATTAATGAGTGTGGTCATCTTATTAATGAAGATTATTGAAATAACCTGGTTCTGTCAAAAATAATCCTTGTGTGTACTCTTAAAAGTGTGTCAGCTTTGATTAAAAACATAATTCACATGGATATAGTCTTGTTGTTAAAAAGTTACAAGACTTGTGCACAGATAGTCAAATTTCAATGTTTGCATAGAAGGAAAAAATAAGAACTAATACCCAGCATAAGTTGATAGATGAATGGATGAATAACTGTATAAGACATGTTCTTAAAGGCAAACCTTGAAGGAATGAGTACTTGCAATATAATCTACTCCTAAAGAGCTGATGGAAATGTTTAAAATACTTTGTTGTATTTTCTTTGCATGACTGAATGGAGTGTTTTGTAGATAAAGTCCATAGCATGACAGGAAGCATTACATTAGGTGATTAAAATAATCCTATGAACAATTATGTTAAGACTGATGAAAGCCATTCATTGCTCTTACTTGGCATTGTCGATATGAAGACTGTCAAAAAGCCCACCCTGCAACATTTCAGCCAGTGGATTGCACACAGTATGCTTCAGCTTATGGATAGGACTGCATGTGCATTCCTGGAGGAACTGTTGTGTCTGGATCCCACTGCAGGCATGGAAAGACGTAAATAGGTTGCTTTTAAAATGTAACAGCTGGATGTGGCAATTAGGAGTTCTCAGACTGTACTTTCTAGAAATGGAAACTCTATTGCACTTTAGATAATAGAATTATTTATTCACTTAGCCATAAGTAGGGCCCCCATTGACTTCAATATGGGTAAGATTCACTGATGATTCAGTCCCTATTTTAATGCAAATTAAATTCTCATTTGTCATCATAAAATAATTAAAGCTAATCAATGTATTTTAAGATTATTTCATCCAATGCGTCTTTAGGAGGATTTTTAAATGCTTATAAATAAATTGGTTTCCTGTACTAACCATTTATATATTTTTTTCCTGCCAGTTCCAAAATGGATTCAATGGAGGAAATGTAAATGAATCATATCCCTCTCAGTTAGATGTGATCAGTAATGCACAGACTGCCACACATCTTCAGCCTCTTCATCATCCAAAAGAACCCAGATCCTTCTCAGATTTGGCATCTAGTGGATTTATGTGATTCAGATCTAGAGCTCCATCTGTGGTTTTGTCTGGGTGTCAGGTTGCTCTGAGGAAAAGCTTGATAAGTCTCTCTTTGAGCGTCAGACTTTACCAGCTGAATTACATTTTGAGAATATGAGGTTGGTTGCACTATATACGGGTGGACGTGTAATTCAAGACCTGGCTCTTTAGAACGACAGGTGGAATGAAATCCTCCGATTAAAAGTATGCATGTGCTGTTTTCCATCAGGCTGACTGTGTCCTTGCAGTATGGGTTGCATACATACTACAGACTATGTCATGCTATACAACATAAGATAAGGCAAATGGTTTTGTTGATTAGAAAATAATTGGGCACTTTACAAATAGCATTGATGGCACAAGGAAGGTGATTTCACACGTGGATTATTTCCAGACTTTATTTTTAAAGAAACTATTAAAAAGCTCTAAATTCTTGAGACTCAAAAGCACTTAATTTTAATGCATACTAATCTCTGTAATCACTTATTTTATATTTGAATCCTTTTGGTTTAAGTCTCCATTTCTAGCACTTTAATAGAAGGCTTAATACAAGGATATGATATGCAACTTCAGGTTTTCTATGAAACAGACCCCTTGCATTCCTCCTTTTCATGTCAACCTTAAGTGCCTCACAATTTAGCTACCTTGTTTCTGATGGGAGTTTATTTTAGCAAAACTCACTATAAATGTCATCTCTAGTATGTGAACTTTCAGCTAACAGTGCTACTGGCTGTGTCCTTTTTTCTTTCCCTCTAACAATTATTTGTTTAGAGAGTGACTTAATTCATCTGTGGATTTGTTACACTGTTATCAGGAGTTGTTAATGTTCTGAGTTTAGTTCAGCTAAAGAATTGGGGTTTATTCTATACTGCTTTTCTGCTTTCTTCAGGTAATACAGGGTATATTAAAAAAATCAGATTTTGCTGAGGGGGAGGAGCAGATCCTCAGGATTAGTTTTAGATTATTAATGCTGAAAAACATGTGCCTTATCTTGTGTTAAAACGCTCATAATGTTCTTTAGAAATAATACAAGGCTGCTCTATGCAAATATTTTCATTAAAATGGATATTGAAAAGGATTGCATTTTCAATGAAAGGGGTAAAGGAGTCTCAATAATGATTGGCATTGACATTATTTTGACAGCAATTTTCAATGTTAATAATGGGGAAAGGGTCAATTTGGTTTCAGTTTTATCCCTGGCAAATTGCACTGCAAAGAACAGAGACATTATTCTTCTTGTGTATGTTGATCCATTTGGAAAGCTTTGTGCAAAATATGAAATTGGGGAAAGAAAAAAAATCATTAGAGATATTCTCCTTGCAATAGGTTTTATTTGCAGGAAAAAACTCAAACTAAACATATCCACTAAACATTCTGGGGTTTTGTTTTGCTTTTATCTGAGGACTGTAAAATTGCAAACACCAATGTTTGGTGCAAAATAATAATCTACATGAAAAATACAGAAATGTGTATATGTTCAAAATATTTCATACTCTTGTGTGTTGTATAGTTCATATATAATAAAATGTCTTTGTAAAATATTTTAAACAGTTAATTTTAAAGTATTATGTCATTATATGTTAAGAACAATTTTATTACATTTGTTATATATAATGTAAAATGGCAGTTTAGCCAGTTTGTTTGAAACAGGCAAAAGTAAATTGGCTCCCTCCAGATAGTTGTTAATATTGTTTAATAAAGGACAATCACTTAAAATCAGAATCCTTTCATAGCTAAAACATGCTTTCTTTGAAGAAGAGCATATTTTCTTCCATTCTGTGTGATGTGATACATTAGGCCAAACTTCTAAGTCAGTTACAACTTTTCAGAATAATAAGTTCAGCAGTTCTTTTAAGTGAAATTAGCAAGTATGAAAGGGACATTAAGGAAGCAATTGCTATTCAGGAAAAGCCCATAAAGACATTGTGGGTTTTATTATAAGGTTACTTTTTTTTTCTTTTTTCCATGTTTCAGATTTTGTTTTCAGCACAAGACAATAGTAACAAATTCACTTACTATCATTTGAATTAATCTTTGTTTCTGTCTATTTGTTTATTGAAGGTGATGTTTTAAGCCAATATCTGAAACGTCTTCCATATCTAGCTAGTGTGTCATGTTTGCATTTGAACTGGAAAATTTGAAAAAATGCTGTAAAACCAGAAGGTTGAAAGGGATAATGTATGTGTTCCATCTTACAAACCATAATATATCCTGTTTATGAATTTAGTTAAACCAAATACATGTTGTCCTATCACTAAGTGCCAAGGGTGCAGTACTACAACTGTGCTGCCCTACTTAATGTAAACAAGTTAGTTGTTTATATGCATATCAGCGTATTTTGTGCATTATCTTACGCGTACAACGTTGACTGTATTAGTGCACTCTTGATCGGCACCAAACTGTACCTACAGTGCACAGATGTTTCTGAATTGGATCTCTAGTAGCCCTTCAGGTCTGTTATAAGTAAGATTATAACCCAGTGTTAGTCAGTATTACTGTCCATTTTTGTACAAGTTTTCTTACCTTGTTTTCCTTTCCGGTTCTCCCTCCTTCGCTATGCCTGCACATACCATGCAATACACCTCTTGCGTTAAGGTATGGTTCTGTAGCGCTCTTGCTCATCTCCACTAAAGTTTGTAAGACATAATACATGGTAATAAAATATTCACTTGAATGTAGCTGAAATGTATGTTCTTTTACTTCAAAAATGTTTGATTTCAGCAATATACAAAAAAAAAATACGTTATCATATGGTTACTAATATCTTTTGAGAGCTTGTCATCTAAAATAGTTTACAAAACTTGTTATTTACGTCACTGTGGACTTTGCACTTCTCTGAATATTAGATGCAAATACAATGTATATAATTTAGAGTGGTGAACAAATGTGTATTTGTCCATGGAATAGTATTTTATACTTGCATGAAAATGAGTTTATAAATAAAGTTTGTAAATAGCAAGCCACAATTAGTAGTTGGAAGGCTCTTATATTCATTTCTTAGTCACAGTAAATTCACAGTTGAACAGTACAGAGGCATAAACAGATTTCTGCATTGATGCTGCTGAAAAGAACCATGTTCTCTTTTGTGATCTGTAGCTGGCCATTGCTACTTACATTATATTGGTATTTACTGTTTATTACTAGTTCATAGAGACATTAAGAAAGCAATTAGTTTATTTCTAATAATATTTGCTAATATTACTATTTCCTGTGTGCTCTGTTGGCTTTGCATGATAATCTTTTAAATTATAATGCTAAATCAACTGTTTCATTGTAATTCCCTATGCAGTTTACCAGATTTACAATAGTTCTTCTGTTTAGTGCCATGATGGACAATAATTTAATTGTCTGGAACTACACCATTGTCCTGTAAAATATATTAAGACAAATGTCTTATCTGGAATCAATACTAGGCTATGAACTCTGTATGCCAGTCCTATTGTTTACTCTCCTTGCTCTGCACAAAAGACATGCTAAGGTACAAGTATAATTCAACAGGACTGCAAATCTATAATGTAACCTCTGGAAATAATCAAGCAATAATATAAGAAACACTGGTCATCCTTTTCTTTGTAGTCTCTTGCATTTGTTAAAAGTACACCTTCAAGCCACATATCAACCTATTCCCAGAAGCATAGGACCTTACTGTCCAGTTTTGTTTGACGGAAGGAGATACTTTCTTCTGGAGAAAGAAGTTTTCTTTATGATTTATGAAGTTTTTTCTTCTTTGCCCTAATTCAGCATGAAAGTTAACAACCATGGTGATACCAAACCAGCAGTAGGGCACTGCATCAAAAGCTCAGGCAATTTGTTGGTAGATGTCATCATCTTACTCAAGACTCTGTCAGAGGGAAGCTTTTCCAAATAGCTCTTTTGGAGATCTTCCTAGTGAGGAACCATGTCTTCCACTCACACACTTAAACTGAGAGCTGTTTTATTCTCAGGTGAATTTATCTGAGAACTGAATTTTTAAGTAGAGTTACTTCTACTATCTAGAGTAAGAGCCTGATTCTACTTCTAATATTTTTATTGTGTCATTGATTAATTTAGCAAATTATCTTCCTGCCTTCTTTCTTCTCTGCCCAGGCATCCTTCCCTACTAGCTGTCACTTGTACTTCTAACTAAGTAATACAAGATCAAAACATCTTTAGACATCCAAAATATAAGTTGACATCTTAAACTAAAAGTTAAATTCCCCGCATTGTATACTTTGCACAATCTAAACACGTAATTTCCAGCATGGGGCACTGTTCAGTTTCACCCATTTCATTCCTGTTCCCTCCGGGAAACGATGCTCTCTTTGATTGCTTATCAATAAATCTGAGCCAGGTCTACAGAGGGACATCTGTTCTTTCACTCTAGCAAGTTCTGGTGCATTGATTTCTCTGGTGAACCCATGTTCTATAAATCCTCTTCTCTCTTGAAGTTTGTCTTCCTGACAAGTGAAGAAATATAGTATTAAGGCATCAGTATCTAAGAGAAAAAAAAATTCAAAGATTCAAACAAATATGTGAAATCAAAGATCAGTCTTATGATGAGATAATGAGTTTTCTTCTTAATAAGCTGACTTTTCAATGTCCAACACACAATATTAGTATTAAATAAGGCTACATACACTTAGTCTCCTTTGAGAAAAGGAGAGGTCCCTCAGCCTTAAATTTTTTTATGATTTATGCTGAAGCTAACAGGCTCTTATCTTCTCTTGAATTTGGCCTGGATGCAAATAAAAGTATAAGCAACGCTGCTCATAACTTTTATTAATTACTAAATTAACTTCAAAATTAATAACTTCAACAGATATTTTAATACATTTTGAAGGTTGTATATGATCCTAATCATCTGGATGTCTGAAATTTATAAAAATAAGTTTGAAAAATTTCATTATTAAAAAAATAAATTATAAAAACAGTAGAGGATGCTTGAGGGATGTTTGGACTAATTGGAATCCTTCATACTGCATAACAGGAATAGTAATAATAATAAATGTAAAAGTTCCTCCTATTCTTACAGAATGAAAATTTTTGATCAAATTTTCTCTTTTTTGCTGGTTATAGACAGACTTCCCACAACACAGTGTAGTGGGCACCTGTTCGTACATGGTATTAACTAGAAGAACTCAACTCCTTGTTAGTAAAAGAGCTAAATTCGAGGAAACTATGAAATTAATTTGGGATACTTGTCAGTAAAGTTTTGAGGGGGAGATGTAGGAAGATAAAGGATGGTGTCGCTCTCCGTGGACTTGAAAGATGTTTGAAGGTATTTGTATTATTTTGTAGTTTCTAAATAATAATCTGCACTTTTTTTTTTAAGAGCAAAATTTAAATCATGAGAGTCCTTACTTGGCTGCCTTGATTATTCCATAACTGCTCGGATTCTGGCAATACCGAGCTACTTGGCTAGTAGTTGCATGTCAGGTGTTTCCTGTATCTCTGTGGGGCCTAAACCAGTAAGTGTTTTCAGAACATACCGAGAAAATTTGTCCAACAGAAAGCAGCCAAAAAGTCTGTCAAAAGGAGCTAATGTGCAAGCAAAACAAGTTAGCTCCGTCCTCTACCTTGTTTGGCGTTTCTATGTGAAAGAAATGGTCTCCATAGTGGTTCGTAGGATATCCTGAAATGAAAAAGTGTCTCCTTTTAATTCATTCCACTTGGAACAAATAGTTCATGAATGACAGAGAGAGTGAGAGTGCAAGGATGTGTCCTTTGGTCTAGGATCTAGGACGTCCATTTAATACAATTGGATTCTTCAGGAGGAGGTGCTGGATTCCCAGGACAGTCTATGACCCAGCAATTAGGACATTCATTCAGCTCTTCATCAGCATCTTTTTCATGCTCTTGAGGGGAAAAATGTAATCAATTTTGGATCGAGGTTTAGACGTAAAAGCCTGCAAACAAAATTAAAAACTAGCATGACCTTCATACTTGGTTTTACATCTGCAGTAGATGAAGGATCTCTGCAGCTGAAGTATGTTACAAATGGCCTCATTGGAGAGTTTATTCTCTTTGATTTTAGCTGTCCGTACTGACGTATATACATGTTTTTTAAACCACAAATATTGAAAGTTCTCATTAACATTATGTTCATAAGTGTATCTCAGGTGTTTTTCTACAGAAGGTTCAAGTTGCCCTTCCAAGTTACAAATTAAACTGTAAACTAAGTGCAGAATGACTTCCTGCCAGTAGAGCTCCATATACAATGCCAAAACCTGGTCAGGACTTCACAGTACTGCCAATAGCTATAAAAAATAGAACAGTCCTTTGTTTCCAGGAGTACCTAAAATTACTGAACAAAATGGTGTAGCATTTGTGAGTCCCTGGTGAGTGGTGGTAGCAGTGCTGTGCAATGTGCACGTGCACCAACACAGAGCAGCCTGTGATCATGAAGGCAGATGATTGTGTGCCAAAGAATGTTTTAATTATACTGGCATCTAATCAAAACTTGAAAGGGCTAATTAGAGCCTGTGACACCTCGTTCAGTATAAAGAAGGATCTGCTTTAAACTTCAGACCTAGACTTATAATCAGTATATAAACTTTTATATACTTAGCTTTATGGCTCCAATCTATTTCAGCCCCTCAATTGTCCCTAATAAAATAAATAAAAGGAAGTTCTCAGGCAAAAAAAAGTTTTGCTAACTTTATATAATTTTAATATTGCAATGTAAAATAACAATCATAGGACCTTCCGACCAAGAATCTTATTATTAAGCAGCAAAAATGTGGAAATGATCAGTTTAAAGAATGTAGATAAACCTCATCAAATGCTTCTAAGCTCTGACTTTTCCCTTTAAATATAACTATGTGAAGTGACTTTGTCAAGTTTGTTCCATTCCTTCCTTTTTTGCAGATATCTAAAACCAGCATTTAAAATGTTTCTTGATACAGATGAGAAAGATACAGATTTTCTGACTTAGCTGTGACTTCAAAACTTGTGGAAGTTCAAAGTGCTTTGAAGTCAGTGTGCCCATTGCTAGAATCTGGATAAAAGTGAAATATGTGGCAAAAGATCCAGATCTGAGTGGATGTACCACTGGAACATTTTTCATTGCTTTTATTTATTTTTAGAACTAGAGTATTTTTGTATTAATGGACACACCTGCCCACTCTCAGGGGTCATATAAATCTTACAGAACCTGCTCCAATAGATACCAGTAGAATGAGACCAATTTGAGCTTATTTAGATATTATCAGTGTAGCTTTTAGTCTCTGCTGCTTCTGAATGAAGACAACTGTGTAGCTTCTGCAGTATGGGCTGAAGCGTGCTGTGAGAATGCCTTGAAATCACTTTGACACATGGCAAAGGCAGGTGAAGAATTTAGCCTGTGGGAGTCACTAAAGTAGGAACAGTTGCTTCATGGTTGGAGTAGTTGCCTGTTTCATCAAGGAACAAGGTATCCAGACTCCTGCAGCAGCACTGCACAGTAGCTGAAGTCACTAATAGGATATACAAAGGACAAATATGGCTCAGAATTGCTGCCAAGACTCTTAACTCCTGTACAGGCACTGCAGGGAGATTCACAGTGCTAAGTGCTCTTCACACCACAGGGCCCGGAGCCAACTGTAAGCTCCTAGACCAGACTTGTCTGACTGGTGACTCCCTTTTATGCAACAGCCTTGTGGTTCTAGCACAAGCCTTCTGACAGGGCTCAACTGGCAGCAGGAAGGACTGCATTCAAATGTGGATCCTCACAACAAATGCACCAGCGGAGCTTCTACCCAGGAACTTGGAGTGACTGATCTGAATTATTCAATGTTCCAAATGAGTTGACTCCCGTGCTTGAAGACACAGATCACCTAGCAGTTGTTATTTAAAGGGGAAGGGGGGACAAGGAGTGAGAAAGAAAATTCCTGTAAGTTGGTTAAACAGGATGATTTATAACACCTAATGCCTAAAGCAAATACCACACTATTTTAGAATCTGTTTTCCTCTGATGTGGCAACTGCTAGGTCAACTCTCATGCACTTCGAGATACCATTTAAGCAGCAGCCCTCAATTGATAAAATCTATTGGGTAACATGACCCAATTTGAACAGCTGCAAAGTTGCTTATCTGCTTTTTGTAGCTTTTGCAAACTTCTTTGCTACCATTTTTTTGCAACTTCTCATTGCTCTTTGTTCCTTGCTCTGGCAGCTGCTATCTTTACCCGTGGCACGTTGGTGGTTCCTGCTACAGCAGCCCAGAGCACTGAAAATAACACAGATAACTAACATACATGTTTGCATGTGTTAGCTTAAACAGCTTTTCCTGCTTTGCAGCATAAAGGGAATTGTTGCATATCAGCCCTCTATTCTGCTTTAGAGGAGAGATTGATTTTTTTAAAAGAGGAGAGATTGATTTTTTCTAAATTTTTTTTAGAATTTTTTTAGGCCTTAACCATGAGTCTTAGAGCAGACTTGGCAAGTGGAATACCTGTCTTGGGACTGTCCCTTGTCATCACTCTTCCTCCTCTGCCCCCTGCATGCTGAGAACCTGGCAATAGTTTTACTCTCTCTTTTCCAGTTGCTTCTGAGTCACATCTTCCCTCAAAGCAATCTTTCACAACATTTTGGACTGTCAATCTTCATGCAGGCCTAACTCAGTTCTCCAGCCCAGGAGAAATCAAGCCACTGCCAGCAGTGAGAGGTAGGTAGCAATTCTCTGGCTAAGATAAACATACCCAGCCAGGTATTACAGCCCACTCATGTTCCCTTGTCACTCCCCACCTTAGAGGAATTATGTCTTTGGAGCCTTTTATAACTTCCTAGTTGTAATCTAAAACTTGAGAAACACTTCTTTAAAAATTGTAGGCAATGAATGATGAAGGACCCTTCTTCCATCCTTCAAGAGCTAGTATTTGACCTTTAATTTACCATACTATATTTTTACTGGTATAATTTCAGATACAATTATCTACACTCAACTTCTTAAGTCATGCATGAAATGCTTTTTCAGTGCCACTTTAACAACTAGCTGCTCAGCTTTCTGGAATTAGAAACCAGATATGTTGTTCTATTTACAATGAAAAAATCAGACTGTGGTTTTGGTGTAGATTGCTATAATAAAGACGAAAGGTCCCTTTGGTGTTCTTTAATTTATGACACACTGTAAAATGTCCAGGCACATCTTGCCTAGTAGCAGAAGGAGAAAAAATAGTAAGTCTTGGCTGGAGATAAAAAAAGTCTCACACACCATTAATGTATTTTGAGATCCTGCACATTTGGGAGCAAATCAGCTACTTATCTGCTTCTGGGATCATACGCATTTGTAACCACAGTGCAGGCTCTGTGGCTTTCAAGATTTTTTTTGTTAGTCTGCCTAAATAAAATCATTCAAATCAGATGAATGTCAGTACAGTGCCATTAAGATCACATTAAAGAGATCTTTAGGCTAACATTTTTGGCCTTGCAGGATAAATTACATCCTGCTCTGGTTTTTTTGATTCTTAATATATCAAAGCCTGCTTTTTAAGCACTAGAAACTAAAAATAGTCAAGTGCTGTGAATTGCAGCTATATTGTGCTCTTTACCCTGCTCATGGAAAGCCTCGTCATCATTCTGCTGAGTGTTTCCTGGGGAGCCACATAAATAACTATGACCTATAGTTTTCTATAGCTTTTGGTCAAACTGTTCAATCTCTGCTTATCAGTCAGAAACCTTCAAAATGGTTAGTTCACTGCAGAGCTTGTAGTAGAAATACATCTGATTAACCAACTGCATCAGTAAAGAGAAACATTATTAATGGATCACAGAATGATGCAAAGATGTCTTACATCATCTCTTTCCTCACACTCACAGAATAGGATTCCTCATTGTAGAAAAGCTTCATCTGTCTGACTAGCAGGACTGTGGTACCTCCTATTCATGCAAGAACACAGCAGGCCTGTGAAAGCTCTCCCTGTGAGAAGGATTTCCCTTCATTTGTCCTACGTTTTTCTCATCTTCATTTCTTCCTTCTAGTCTCTATATAGTTATCTCAAGAAACTGCCTTCCAGAGAGGCACACAACAAAATATTTCTTGATGATCACCCTTAGTCAATTTGAACAGTATGTATTCAGGGACTGGTATTTCCATACACCGTGCTATAAAATAATTTGGATGGAGAGAAAAGTTAAAAGAAATACAATGATCCAGCAGAAGTAGCAGGTGACCAGGTATTATTTTTTCTTGACAAGATAATTCTTCAATAAAAACCTCCTCTTGTAATACAAGCCCATTGTTTTTATTGTATTTTTAAATCCTTTTCATTCAGCAAGCTGGGTTTTTAGGGGGCTTGGGGTTTATAGGAGGTTTGGGGGTTTTGTTTTTGGTTTTTTTTTTTTCCTCAAAGTGAATGTAGTTCATTATGTCAGCACTGGACAAAAAGACATTAGTTAAATTGATTGTTCATTATATAAGAGGCATACATACATGGGAAAATCTCTTGCCTCCTTTTTTATATGAGGTAATTCTTATGCACACCAGATTTATAATAGTTTTATTTTGCTGAACATTATGTTGAAAATCCATGTCAAATGACTTTTCCATTTGTCTCTATCCAATATCTCTTTCTCCACCACTAAGAATTCCTTGTTTTCTTCGTACTTTCGAAGAGCTGATAGTCTGAATTTCCCAAACAATTGAGATAAAAAGGTAAGGGAGATGTGCTCTGACTGAAGAGGGTGCAACAGGGAGCCGCTGGATAAAAGTGTGGAAGAAAGACCAAAATATTAAGGAAGTTTGGTGGGGAGTAATAAGACATCCAGTGATGGTCTCTTGGGAGCTAGAGGTGCCATTCTGTTGGACACTCAGACCTAGACTGAGCTAGCTTGTACTCTGCAAACAATTTATATGACTTACTGGCTTTCTCCCATCTTTCATTCATGACTCTGCTTGGTCCATGACTGGGGCCATTCATTCTGTGGGAAAAATATATGTACAGAGCTCAAGAGTGGATGCTTGCTTGTGTGCTTTTAAAGGGCTCATAGCTGCCTGCCAAATTGCTTTTTCTTTTTGGTTTCATGTGTTTTTGAAATTCATACAAAACCTTTGGAAATTACTCACACAAACACTTCAAAATGCATCCAGAAGAATTGGAAAAGAAAGGTGTTTACTCCTTAGATGACAGCCTTTGTATGTCATATCTTAGCCTGCAGCAGGTGTTCTCAGCTACCATCAAGTTGCTTTCACAGCAGCTGAGCATACATATTCCTTTGCTCAGGATATTCTTTTACCTTATGGAACTTGTGAAATTACAGCATAAGTTATCTGAGCTTCTTTGAGAAGCTCAGGGAAATCATATATTTGCCACTTCTAAATATTTCTTACAATGTTTTGTGGAATCCTTTTGGCCTATGAGAGAAACAAACAAAAAGATAAATATAGATTTACCCACTCACTTTTTGTCTTCCCCTCTGTCTCTGTCTGTGTCTGTACCCTGACTGTTCTTCCTGGAGGCCCAGTCACAGTGGATTTAGTTCAGTCTGCAAAGTAAGAAAATTACCTTGTTTAAAGCTGACAGGTGAGTTTAGAAGTGGCCTACCTTACTTAGGAACTCTGTGCCTCAGGATAGAGATCACTTCTGCCTGTTCATGTAGAAAAATACAGAACATATTTGCAAGAATAACTGTACTGTCCATATACACCTAAAACATTCTGGCAGTCTCTGGCTCTGAATGTCATCTCTGGGTCTCCTAACTTTATTCCCATCCCAGCAGGAATGGTTAGTGCCTCTGAAGCTGGAGGTGATTGTCATTCATGCAAAACAGAGAAAAGTTCTTATGCCTATAACTTCATAAACACTGACTGTGGGGTTTTTTTAACCTTAGTTTTCTGACCTGTGCTACAATTATTCTGGCATCAAAGAAGGGAAGGTGGGAAATAATGACAATAGAGCAAAACCACAGATCTTTCCACTTTTCAGTCCTGCCACCAATTGGCAGATGTTTTTTATAAATGATGATATACTATTTGAAGAGGTTGAGGCAGTAGAACAAAAATGTATTTTATTTTCTAAACACCTTTGGGAGATTATCTTTTCTACAGGTGAAGAAATCAGCTTTTGTGTTGTACCTCCTTTCTGTTTTATTTCTTCCTCAGCCATTCAGTCTCTCCTCAGCATCTGTGTAGTTTTAAAGAATGTAATCCCTGCCCTTCACTAAGAAATTGAAACCTTTGCAATCTACTGACACAGCAATTAGCAATCTACTGACACAGTCTTACTGGTATGCATCTTTTCCTCCTTGCTCAGCGATAATGTCATCATCCATTTTGCTCTTAACTCAGACAAATGAAAAGTGACTATTTGAAATACTTCACTGTTGGAAATGGAACAGATCTGTTACCAAAAGTAATGCTAGCTGTAACTTTATTCTGTATTTTACAGAATATCAAAAGCATGACTAAGGTATAAGATCAAGATCAGCCATTTAATTACTCTGGGTATACACAGCTGGTGGTTGCACAAATAAATCTTGAAATTCTGACCTCTTAAATTCTATCTCCTATGCATGTTGATGAGTGACACACTGGAAGATATTCAAGGACTGAAACACAGACATCTAGTGCCATTTTAGCTATAGGCTATCCAAAATATCTACATAAGCAATTCGACAACTTTAAAGAAGCAGCTGGCAGGACACAGGGGATTGGTGCCTGTTCCTGATGTAGGAATCACCAGTACATTGGGCCATCTGCATGCTGTTGAGAAACACTTAGGAGGAAAAAAGTTAATAATTACATTCCTTTTACATTCTGACATGATCAGCATGTGGATTTGTTTAGCATGTTAATAGTCAATCAGTTTGATTTACATACCATCTCAAAGACATGGAAATCAGGGGGAGGGCAAAACTGAATTTAGCAATTTCTTGTCTTTCTAATCCACTCCCAGGTCACAGTCCTTTTGTGCTCTTAACTGGTCAATGTTGCTGCAATAAAACTTTTTAAAATTGGAAAGACTTAATTGTATCACCACAGCATCTGGAATGCAGAAGCAACTTATATTTTTACGTACAAGAAACTGCCAATCTTATCTCACTAAGGAAAACACAGAACTTATGTCCAAATGTGACCCCATTACAGCGTGTCTGTTCTGGCCTCTCGTGCTCAGCCTTCAATATAAATTCATTTTATCAATTATCCAACACATTCAGCAAAGTTGCATCCTGCTTATAAATATTCTGTGAGCAGAAGTCCTTGGAAATCATCCATTTGTTGCTACCAGTGGCCTCTTGCCTGTTCCACTCTCTGTGACAGGGGACATGAAAGTCGACCAGAAAGCTTTTTACGGTGACAGGGAGGCCAGCTGTCTGCCAGTACCAGTGGGTGTTTCAGCAATCAGTGCAGGCTGCCTTAGGCAGGCATGAAAGCCAGATACAGTGATCCCAGTGCTTGAACTCTGCTGGAAGGGCTGGCACTCAGCTTAGTTTTCAATGCTTACTCTTTTTTCTTCAGATCTCTGGCCTGGTGAGGAGGAAGAACATTTTTAAGAGGTATTTTTCAAGCAAAGTCGTTTAAAGCTGATTGTGATCCCTTAAGAATATGTCTTGCATGATTCTGGGTAGTATCAGCTAGCTGGGACAGGGCTGGATATTTTCCACAGATGATGCATCCACTTCTCCACTAGAAGCCCTGCCATAACTGTTCCCCTCTTATCTCATATTTCTCATTCTGAAGAGACTTTCTGTTTGCAGATGAGGTAATTGGCTAAAGACAAGCTTGCTGACCAGGCCAAAAATTCTGTGGACAATTCTTCACAGTTTTACAAACTAACCGATCTATGACTCAAAAAATTCCAAGAACTATGTGAAAAGACTCACCTGGGACATGTGCAGAATGTAAACCCTCATATTAGCTGTTGCAAGTGATTTAATCATTCAGATCATCTATCCAAGAGAAGACTTTGAAACCTCTCTGCTCATATTTTAGATTTATTTAACGAGTGTACTGAGAATCTCTGCTATGAATAAGGCTGAGAACTATCTTTTACCAAGGTCTGTGCTGACAGGGAGGGAAGCCAGGCAGTGATAGATAGATAGATAGATAGATAGATAGATAGATAGATAGATAGATAGATAGATAGATAGATAGATAGATACATACATACATACATACATACATACATACATACATACTTTGGAACCAAATTACCACTGAAATCATCTTGTTAGAATAGTTGCAATAAGAATCAACAACAGAAAAAATTCATGTGTTATGGAGTTCTAATCTTTAGAAAACGTTCCTATCACTTCTTCCAATAAATCTGCTCCTTTTATAGATTTACTCCTGGCCAAATGTCTGTGTCAATAAAAGAGGTATTTTATTTTTAAAACACATGTAATTTACTTGATGCTTTAAATTGCCTGTGAAAAAGTTTGGCTTCAAAGAAGTGCATAACAATTATCCCACACCCATGAAGCGAATAATAACTTCACTTTCTCTGAAAAGCAGTGTACAGCATTTTTCTTTGGCTTTTTGCCAAATGCAGATGCATCCATTAAGGTTTTACTGCATTTTTCTTTATAAACACTGTCTGATTTATCTGAAATATCAACATGATCTTTTCCAGAAAGGTTATTTACTTAAGGGTTTTTTTTTTCCTGAACAACATACTTTGCTTGGGGATGACTGTCATTTGAAGTCATAGAGCCACTGACCACTTGTGTCAAACTCTAAACATTGCAGAACATTGTAGATATGTTCTGACATCTGAGTCTCAACAGATGCCAGGTATGGTCAGGTCTTCAGGTCTTCTAATCCTTCTTTGTATTTAGTTTAATTATAGCATAATATTTTGCTTTATTCCCTTGACCCATTTAGTAGTCTTTCCCTATTGCTTTGATCAGTTTTGGGGAAGCCCCCTTTCCTACTTGAATCTATGTTTATTATGATTTATTACGTTTAATTGGATTCTGCTGTATGCTGAAAGACATTGAATTACATTGAGGAAGAAAAGAGTACACACAATGTCACGTCAGACCAAGTGCTAGTATGATTTAATTTAGTTTCATAGTTTTCTTTTAGGTACCAAAAAGGGAACTAGAATGGATAGTCACTTCCTCTGCTTACTGCAGTGGAAGAAGTGTACTTTGCCCACAAACAGGAAAAATGAAGGCTTAGGGTACAACTTGAGATATTCTATGGTTGTATGATCTCCTGCATCCAAATAATTTTCAGTCCCAGGCTAAAATAAAATGTAAAGTAATAAATGTAAATGTAAATTAACTTGGGGTCCCAATACCTAATTTCATTTTTGCTACACATTCCCTGGGTTTTCTGTCTTTGCAAATATGTCAAAATAGACTCAAAGAAATGTAACTTCTTTGATGTACTCACAGAAGAGCTCCAATCCAGTTTTCCCTGACACAGTCAGGTACAGTCACAGAAGCTGCTGGAGATGGACCTTTCTGATTTGAGCATGGAGAATGAGTGGGCTCCCATGGAAAAGATTACTTGTTTTCTTTTATTGCCTTTGCGCAGCAGATTTAGTTCCAAAGTGATCCATTCACCTTCTCTCATAAGTATGACTAGATCTTGATGGAAATGGAGAGCCTGCACTCTTGGTTGCTCACTTGTAAAGACTGAGTCATGTAATGGGGCAGGCCCAAAGCAGGGGAGATTACCCCAGTGATAAAATGTAATTCCTCTCTGGATTCCCTGCTTAAAAATGCATCCCTTTCATTTAATTAAAGTTGAGTTAAAAAAAAAATGTTTTCATATTCTATGTATGTAGACCTCAGCATATGAGTCTGTTTTATTGAGCATTAAAAACGTCTTTTGATTTACAGATTCATGGATGAATCAGAATGATCAGTGCCAGCTAGTCTGCATGACCATAGTTCTGTCTTGACTAACACAATTGAAAAAGTGCAACAGAAACAACAGCAGAGTGAAAGGGTGTGGAGTCAGCACCAGCCTAATTTTAGAATCTATTTGTGAGCCTGATGTTAGTACTTCAATTATTATTATCAGCAAAAATCTCAACCTACAGTCAAGTGAAGTCTGGAGAGTGATTCAGACACTGGAGTCTGGTCTAGTGTAAACAGAAAGGCTCACTGGTATCAGTTGAGAAGGACTTCCTGGTCACCAGCACTAGATCTTTGGTGGTAAAGGAATATGATCATATCATCCCACACACGAGGTTATCAAGCACCACTACCTTTTTCTGATATTTAGGACAAATTTTCTAATTACTGGCCTGACTGTGGCTGGACAATGATAATCTGTCCTCCAAAGCAGGGGAATCTAGATCACATAGTGACAGAACAACAGGACCTAAGGGCCTGCTCCTCGACCATGCAGTCCCATAATCCCAGATCAGTTCTGTTTTGGCTACTACTGATGTTTCAGGCTCTTACCTGACATTTGTTCTGGATGAGTTCCTGCTGTAGAATTATTGCCTTGCACTGCGTGGAGCAAGCATACATTCTTTATCAAAACAGTGGAAAACTGCGCTGTTGACTTATATTTGCTTTCACCTCGTTGCTTCATCCTTTGAACTTTCTTTGTGCTGCCTGGTGACCATAATAACCATGTAACTTCCCTTATGCTTTAGATAATGTTTGCACAATTATAAAGCTTGTGTAACATTATGATCATCATCACATCTATGTTGCTTGTCTGACAGTTCCAGATATTTAGATTTACTTCTGTGTAAAAACAAGTTACAGAGTTGTTTTGGAAAACACTTGTGAACACCATACTTTTTTTGTTTTGTTTGGGGGTTTTTTAATTTTGTTATGGAAGTCCCATTCCAGAAATCAACCTGACAACTTTTCTAAACCCATCTATTTGTAAAGCCTAGAAAAGTTTTCTTGAAAATTTGAAGTTCTGTAAATTTTTCCTTAGTGTTTTAACTAATAACTTTCTTGTGAGAAAAAAAGTGCACAGAACACATCCAGCACTTTTCATGTTGCAGAAGATAAGTATATCTTCCAAATATAACAACTCTTTTACTATTTCAGTATCTCTAAAGCAGGAATAAAGTAAAAGTTTCCAACCGATCTTTTTCAGTGACAGCTGGAGATGTCCAACTGTCAAAATGGACAATAAAATAAAGGGAACATGACCAAGAAAATCCTGAAACATTCTTTCAAAGTCCATTTTTGCAGTTATTATGTTTCATTCTCTTTGTGTTTTCATACCTTGAAATATTATAGCAGTTGTTATATTCTTAGAGAAGATATTTGAAGAATGGTTCACAGTCCATTTATTGTTATTCTGTACAGAGATGTGATGAAATCTATGTACTCTGCACCACAGGCATAATGTAAAGCAGATGGTTTTTCCTCAAGCAATGAGTACATTAAAATCAAAACTATAATGCAATGTATATAGTGTTTCTGGATTAAAGCTCTTGCATGCCAGATTTGTAGCTTTGATTCTTTCTGATTTTAGTGTTTAGTAGGATTTATCCCAGTGATTCTGCCCTTGGGCCAAAGTGAATCAGCTTTTATCTAGGATGATCATATATTGGCTAAGCCTTGTAGCTTTTATTTTAATAAACATGTAACTTTTACCTACCATTATATGTACATGAAACATTGCAATTCAAGCTTGCACACACCATTATGGACAAACCAGAATCCATCAGAGTTCAAAATGTGGTTCATTTGCAGCAAGAACAGTTCTAATTTGTGTCCTTTTAATTTTTCTGATTGCCTTTTCGTCAGATTTCTTATAATCAAATTCATGCTTGCCCAAGGTTAAGCTTATTGTGGGCAAAATAAAAAAGCATCTTCAGACTGCTTCCTTCAGAGTGAAAAGTCTTCATCATTTTCCAGTTTCTTGCTAGAAAGTGACACAGTCTTGTGTGCAAAGTGACTCTCTGATTTTCTTATCTTTTCTGGTAGCACAAGATGCAACTTTCAAAAAAGTTTTATGAATCAGTTTAGATTATTTTCTTAAACCTCTTTGTTTGTCAAGTCTTTCAGGGCTTTGCTCATATTCCAAAAGATGACATTTCTTGAACCTGGAGTTATTCTTTCCCAACTCTCCAAAAATACATTTTGAACTTGGAAAATAGTCAAGTAGATCCTCTTGTCCAAAATGTTCTTTTACTACTGTTCAAGGGCAAAAGTGAAAATTTGTCTCTAAGGTTCCTACCTGTGACACTTGCAAGATATATATTATTTACAGAATTAACTTCATAGCCAAAGCCAGCCCCCCATCTTCCTTTGGTCATCAGGGCACATGGTGTGGCACAGACAAAAGCAAGAGGGCAAGTTGCAGTCTGCTCTAGAACATTCTGATTTTCTCAGCACATGGGAAAATCTTGCAGGGTCATATTCAGACTGAAGTTGGAGGACAGAGGGTCATAAGCAGTCCTTTCTTCAAGTGATGTTTTTCAGTAATTCTTTGAAAGCATCCCAAGATCTGTGGGAATACAGGCTTGTTTTGTTTGGGAAGATATTTACAGAAACTGAAACTCGAAGAGAATGAGTATCAGAACATGCAGTCCAAAAATTTAATTGATTAGTTCCAGAACAATTAGAAAATAATTCTCTCTCACTCCAAATTGATTTTATATTTTTTTTTCTAGACTACTTAAAGAGGCAGGCTGAGTCTAACCTGTACTCTCTCTGTGGCATTGACTATATGCTTCACTTTCACAGATTTAACTCATTAACTCAGCTATTGCCTGACCAGTCCCACAGAGAAGCTCTCACTAGGAGGAATAACATCTACATAGGCCTGGGCCATTCAAGATTGCCAGGCTGAAAAAATTGCTTCAGTCAGTCCATCATGTTGAGGACTGTATTTTACTGAGGCAGGAGTCCTGTACCTCTTTGCACTGGGATGTGCACTGCTCCTGCCCTTCAGCCATCCCTCTCTTTGCCACCAGCTTTGTAGATCTGCTTAGATTCACTGCAGGGTGTCATTTCCAAAACTGAAACATCACCTCAATGAGACTGCCTCAAGCACTGTGCAAAAGAGATATGCTATCATTCATACAAACAAATTAGAGGGGTTTTCCCTACTGCGTTTTTCTTCTGCATGTAAAGCACAGGCCTATTTATCATTTCCTGTAAGTCTGGCAGCTCTTGACTCAGAGCAAAATAATTTACACTAATAAAGAAAGAAAGAGAGGCTTTCTCTCTAAATATAGCACAGACTTTTTCCTGACTGGTTCAAATTCAGACACAAGCACTGTAAAGTTGTCACTGAGTGTTAACATAAGTCTCACAAAAGACCAACCAATAAAAAGTGCAGAAGGTGCAGAGCAAGCAGTGCCTTCCTACTCTTTGCAGTTTGATGCTAAGATCATGCAGCATGTGACTTAGAGTAAGCACATTTTCTGCAGCCTCTAAAGATGCTCAGCAGGTCTGCAGCAGGTTTGTAGCAGGTGTCAACATGTCAAATAAAAGTACAAGTATTTGAAACAATTTGTATATTTTACATGTTAATTTAGCCTGCGTGACTTTTATACTCTCTGTTCCTTCAGACATTCCCACAGCAAGCTCTCCCAACATGTCCTTCAGGTGAATATTCCTAGGGATGAAATCTAAATTCACAGTCCCAAATGCTGGATTCCTGCTAGTGTGCTGAGACAGCCCACAAAGGCCCTGATGGCAGTGGGAGCTATACTGGCACATGGAACTGAAACTGTTACCTCATTTTGCCAAGAAAACAGACCAGTAGATCTTTATTCAGGACAATAAAACCATTGGGTTTCTGAGGTGCCTGCAGCCAGCTACAAAAAGATGAAAGATGCTGTCTTGCAGTACTTAGCTACTGAAACCTTCCAGGTCTGGATTGAAATATGATCGTTTTTAATGACCATATTGTTAGAACTTGTTCGCCCTGCCACAATTAATGCAATGAGAATGCATCTGTACAGCAAATTGTTTGATCATTATTTCATTTTAAATGGGGGATATAAATTTACTGCAGTGCAGATACTCCCTTTTTTTAATTGAAGAACTCATTGTTCTTCATGAGATTAACTATGACACTCCCATATTTTGTCAACTTTTTCTTCTCCAATTGGAAAGTGGTGTTTTCTGCCACTGTTAAGAATTCTATTAATTTACACTGAGCATTTAGTTTCAAAGGAATAATAACAGCTCAGGTAAATGTCTGATATCTGCTTGCACTAATAAACCTCAAGTCTAATGTTATTTTCTCATTCAGACTGATATAAATCAAAGGTAATCACTGTGTAAACAAGGATGTTCTAGAGAGGAATAAAGTTCAAGTGATATTAGCCAATTTAATCCTATACATATATATCTATATATACATCTATAAATATATTTATATAGATTTATATAGTAGGGTTGTCATTTTGCTGAAAAACATTCATGGAGGTTCTTTTCATTTTATCCCACCACACGGGCAATGTAATGATTCTGTGGGGTATCATTTGGAAATATGCTGTGGTTCAGTGCTGAGTTCATTTACTTTTTGTTTAAATTCCCTTTTCATTTTTTTTCATTATGTAGTTATATATATATTTGAATTACAGAACAGTTTCGTTATGGTGGCTTCTATACTCAGGGAAAACAAGGATAAATAAAGCTCTAAATAAAATAAAACCATATGCCAAGTATGAATGCTTTGAACTTTTGCAACAACAGAGGAAGTTGAATGTGAATTGTTTCCCGTGAAAACATTTGGGGAAAGTATGAAATGTGGGAACTGGCTGGGTTTTGCACCCTGTTTGTTTACCAGAGCAAACACATAATTTCACCAGGTTACGCAATGTACTGTCATGTGTTACCTGTGGGCCTCTTCACAGAGAAGACATTCAGGAAGGAAATAATAAAGAAAAAAATTTAAAAAATCTACAATTCACACATTAAATCATCCTTTTCTTACGGAAACTAGTTTGCCCCCCAGTTTTGGTGAAGAGCAGCAGTTGTCACTGGAATTGGAAGATCATGGAAGGATCTTGGCTGCACCCTTAGAGAAAATAGGGAGATGTTTGAGGAATAATCTGAGGCAGACCAGCCACCCGTGTGGTGCCTGGCCAGAGCCAGGAGAGTCCCTGGAGAGGGAGATTGAGAGAAAAACCTGGGTTTGGACAAGGTGCTTGCAGGACTGGGACCTGTCAGGACGGGTCCAGACCTGCAGGTCAAAAGAGAAGGGCCAGTTTAGAGGCCAGGTGAAGGATTGCAGTCAACAAGAGGTGAAACGAAGGAAGGTAAACAGACAGAAAAGAGCCATTTTAGAAAGAGTAGGGATTACACTGTGTGCCAGTTAATGTAGCCCAAGTGGGGCAGATCCAGACCCTGGATTCACATTGGGGGTCTCAAGCAGAATTTGAGTGACGAATGCAGCACTGAGGCACCAAATATGAACACACAGCTGCTGCAGAAGCCTGCAGACACATTAACACCAGAGATGCTTTCCTTTTTCACCACAGTTCCCTGGGGCCAGGGTTCACATCTCAGCACATCACCAGGATAGGCCCATTTCTGACAGGGCTGAGCAGCTGCGAGCTGGAGATACAGGCATTCCTCTTCCTAAATTCCCGACGGGCCATGGCTGGAGAGGCATTTGCAAAGCACGCTGAAGGCACTCGTGACTGACACGTCCCTTTGAACACTGCCACTGCAGAGTGGCCCCTTGGCAGCGCTCTCCTGCTCGCTGACTGGGCTAAAGCACTTCCCTGAGCTGCAGAAAAGCACCTCTGTTTCCCCAGCAGTTATCTTCAGGATCTGGGAACCCAGCCTAGACCTACACTTACCTTCCCTAGTCAGGCCAGCAGGAAAACTATGTTTCCTGGAAAAGGTGCTGGAATTGAGTTTACATCCAGTTTGCACCCAGCATGTGAGCCCCACCTGGACCAGTGTGTGGTAGAGATTTGGATGGAGACAGGGAGGAGGATGCTCCTATGGAATAGAGAGTGAGCCAGCCTGGCAGCATGGCCTACAAGCACTGCTGCGAGGTCATCTTCTCTCCAGTCTGCCAGGGTTCTGCTGGCCCTCATGTACAGCCAGGGCCCCCCCACCCTCGTGCAGGTACCAGGGTGCTGGGAGACAGATTAACATAAAAAGGAGACCTTTAGTGAGTCAGAGCAAAGTTGTGTTGGCAGGGGAAGACCTTGCCAGCAAAGACAAAGGTGCTGTTGTGTGCCCTACCTGCTATTCTGTCCCACACAAGCCAGTTCCTACTCTCATGTATTTTTGCAGTAAAAGCACCTAATAAATCTGACCAGCACTTTGCACAAAGTTGATTTATAGCTTCAACCTTTAAGACTAATTTGCTTTTTTATCTCTTTCACATTGATTTCACTCCCTTCAGTGGCATGCCATAAAGGAGAGCATCCTAATATTTTTCACCCCCACATATCTTATACATCAATGCATGGCTACAGGTAACAGAAGGCAATAAAAAAGAAATAGTGTGAGAACCACTATGTATACAATCACTGCAATAGCTGCTTGATTATGTTATGAAGTAGTGCTTTACTTCATCACATATAAATGCAGTCTGTATTTCACCACGTGTTGTCATCCTTAAAAACACGTATCCTCTGGTTGATTCCTCTAGCTCTGAATTTCTGTATGTGTCTTGGATCAGGCTTTTCTATATGGCCAGACTCCTCTCCATGTGCCATGTGGCTGTAGATGTGGCCCCAGGCATACCCAGAGCCCATAATCTGAGGTGCCTGCCCCAGCGTGCTTGGAGTTGAACAGTGCCAGGCAGAGCCAGGCAAGTTTCCTGGGAGACCTGGCTGTGGTGGGGAGAGGCTGGCACCTAGGCACCACTCAGACTCTGCTCACTCTCCTGACTATCTTGGAGATAGTATTTTTCCACTGGAAAAACATAAACATTTCCCTGCTTCCTCTCAACTCACATATTGGACCATACAAAATGGAACAACTTCTCTTTGGCAAGCACTTTAATAAGTTAGTAATTTATTTCCTTGTACTTCTATCAGCCTTTCTGTCTTGAGATAAAAGTGAACAGAGAAAGGAATTTTTTATCCCTTTTAAAAGCTGTTAATTCTGTTCAAGTTGCTCTTCCCCTGATAGTGATATACAAGTGGGAAGTAAAAGGATGAAAAGGACACGGAGATGGACTTACACAGTAGTTTATAATTTTCTTTGTCAAAGGGAGAAAACATAGAAATCTCTGTGAAACTTTCCTCAAACTAAATGTATGTATTTATATTAGTAATTGCTAATAGGACCATGTTGGGAAACCAGGAAATCTGGCTCATGGATGCCTGACAGAGTTTCCATCTCTGCTGTAACCTTTGGACAAAAGCATTTTTTTTTACCCTGATAATCTTTGAAATCTCACCACACTTGATTTCATTTTCACCAAAATAGGGAAGGATTCTCTCCATCTCCACCCAGTACAGTGGGTGCAGGAACAATCCTGATTTAAAGATGAGGAGTAACTACAACAGAACTGTAAGAACTGAAAGTTCTGGTGAGAACAATGTATACAATCCACAAACACTCCAGTGGTAGCCTCAGGCCACCTTTCAGGCCTCCAGGTAAAGCAGGTCTCTGGTACAACTCTGATGCCCCCAGTGTCCCTATGTGAAAAGCTACTCAACAGAACTCTCAATTTCAATTAAATGTTAAGCACCACCTCTATCCTGATACTACCCCTCATATCTCTCTGTACATTCAATGTCCTCGAAAAAATAACCTAAACCATAAACACTGTGATCCTTCTCAATATAAAACCTAGTTCTGTTGTTGCTGTTGCAATCACACAGAATCAGCCTCAATCACACACCCCTGACATAATTTCCCCTCTAATTCCTTTTCTTTATTCACCTATATCTCCATTTACTAGTTCTGTGTGTGTCCTAGCATCAGACAGACACAATAAAAAAAAAAAAAATGAAATTCCATTCTGTTTTATTTATTTAATAAGTTTCAGAAACAGAAATGTTTTTATTAGGTAGGAAACCTTCCTTAAGGAAAGGTAAAATGAATAAAGATTCAGTTAGCAAGTAAGAAATCAAAACCTGTTACAATAATCCATAAAAACCAACAACTTCTGGGGTGGTGTAACACATTTTTAGTGTGTTTACTATGGTATAACACATAACTCTTTTAATACCATAGGAGTGACTCAAATTAAACTGAGCGGAGGGTCCACCTACACTTTTTAAGGGTCTTTGAAAAGATACATAAAAGCCAAACTGTGTGAGATGTCTGCAATCCATTGACAAAACAAAAGTACAGTGAAAGTGTGTGCCTGTGAGAAACACTGTATACGCTCTGCAAGCAGCTTCCAAACCACAATATCTTAGCAGCTTTCAGTTTCCAAAACAAAAGGCAATAAACTATATAATGCACTGTTACACTGCCAAAATAGTTTTAACCATGGTTTATGGTTAGATAAGCACAAATACAGCCAAAATCAATAAGGTTTGTGACTTTTTCTCTGTGTATGTATACTTTAGAACAACCATATGCATTTTTGTCTTATCCAAGAGAAATTATTGGCATATTCTAGTGCACCATGAGTAGGGTTTGCAGCCAAAAACTTCATCCATTGTATTGCAATTAAACCAGTTCTGTTTTGGCTATTAGGTTTTGTTTTGTGGGTTTTTTTCATCTCAAGAAAAATAATAGAGCTAGCCAGTTTCTCATTTGAGGCATGTCAGAGATTTAGTACTTGGTTTGAAAATAAATGGAAAGAGAGAGGTGTCAGTTTAGTTTGAAACACAATCTGAAGTGAGAGTGTGCATGTTGACCATTCTGGGAGTTGCCAAGAGTGATCTAAATATGTGTCTAAAACACTGGTTGTGCCTATTCGTTCTTTCAATCGGTAACACAGACCAGACCATAAGGTGCTACTGCTAGCAGATCCTTGTCATCTGGACCAGAGCTCCCAGTTAATGCTCTATAATTATCAGTTACAGCTAAAAATGTCCCTTTTTATGGGAGAGTGTGGGCTGAATAATACCGAAAGTTTACATATGACATCCTAGTGAACCTACAGCACTAAATTTAATGCAGTAAGCAATGCATTGCACAGCTTGCCGACTTCAAAAATTTTTATACTAAGTGGCTGTGGGAAGACTCATCCCACACTCCTGATCACCAAATTTATTCTCCCATGGAAGTAATTTTACCTCTCTATTTCAGATTCCCACATTTAACTAGAATGTTGCCTGACTTTGAACTTCTCTAAACACTGTCTCTTCTTGGCTATCCAGAATTCAGAGGAGCAATTGAAAAGCACCTTTGTTCTTTTAGTCTTGTCCATCCACATACCTTGCTAGCAATCATCAGGTTCCAGACCTTGCATCTCCTACTGCCCTGGCCAGCACAGTGTAAGAGAATGGTGTTTTATAGCTTTGAATGGCACCACAAACTGCTGTGCAGAAGGCTGTTGCAGTAACATTCCCGATAGAAATGCCTCAGATTGATTTTCTAAAACTGGCTAAATTTGATGTTAAGAAACAACTTCTGTTTTTTTTTAAATACCCAAAATACAGGATTGCACAGTGCTATGTTTTCAGCTGAAAGCAACACTTCAAGGGAAAGCTTGAGGATTCATAAGGGCATGTCAAATGAAAAAGGAAAATTGAAGGGCTTTCTATTACATATTACCTCAAGTTTAAACCACTAATTTTCTCATTTCCATTTCATCCTGAGGTTTTTTGAGGCAGTTCTTGGTGGATGGGAGAAATATCAGTAACATGTTTTAAGAACTGATACTATCACACCATTACTGAGGTGGCAGACGCTGACATGTTCACCCACTGACCATTACCTTGAGGTTTCATCTTTGCTGTCCTTGTTCTGCTCGTATTTGTGATTTATTAAGACAGCGTGATGTGAAACAAGATTTTCCCTGACATAGGATATTTCTTCACATTGCCATGCCCAGGTTTTTTTTGTTAATGGGTGGTGGCTGGAGGTCCAGAAAGGCAGAGCTACATGTACTTCTCATGCTCTTGCCTACAGCAGAGGTCTCAGGTCAAAACTTAACCAACAGTTACCAGTAGAAGCTATAAGGAGGCAACTCTGTAAGAAAACATCTTTTAGTCATAATATAAATAAGCTTTAGGAGCTTTAGGTGTCTACATTCCACTGCAAGCTGGGTATTTAATTCCCCTTAGTTCTTCAAAAATCCTCGGCTTTGTTCATGCAAGAAGCAACATCATCGCTGTCCTTCAAAAATTTGCAACTAACTAAGCCACTTAATTCTGGAATTAGCTTTCAATAATGCAAATGAAGACAGTAGAGAATCTGATCAAATTTAAATCTGGGCCATGTCGTAAATCCACAATTGATCTTTAATTGTTTATCAGAAGACTGTTCCTAGATTTCTTAGAAATGGTATCCAGTTATTGACAGTAAGCATTAATTTCCCACAAAAAATATATTCGTTTAAAAGCCAAAATGTTGGTTTCTAAGAACAGGAGCAATGTGGTTCCAATAAATTTTATGTTCTTTAAAATCGCTTGATGTCAGACTTGGTATTGCGAGTCCTAGAAATAACTACACACTTGAAGCTCTTTCTTCAACTATTAAAGCATGGGAAAATTCAAACACACTTATACATTTGTATTTATTTAATTCTTCTGTTTTCTTAAAAAAAATAAATGGTATTTATGGGCCCAAAGAAATCAGTACATATTGGTTACCTACATTAAAGTTCTCTAAATTAAGATGTTATGAATTCCTAATGCAGACAAAAAGGTGTAAATATTGACATTTACCAGCTGGACAAACTGAGACCTAGTCTTCCATTATTTTACAGTAGAACCCGTAAATACACACTCACAATGTGGACCCCAATGCACAATTACAGAAAGTAATAATTCACACAGTCTAGCAATCCAATTCACTTCTTCCAGGCAAATCCATAAGTTCCTTTGGAAAGCATATGGCAAATTGTCCAAAGCTAGTTACTAGTTAACTAGCATTCAGAATGGAGTTCTCAATTCCATAGAATGTAAATTTTTGTAGCCTTTTGCTCAGTCTTAGGGTTTTGGAGTGTGACATCTTTTGCACTGTCTACTTACCAGGTATCAAGGGCTTGATCAATATGAAAAAGCAAAATTTCTCATATCTTTGACAAACTAGGCAGATTTTGTTATTTTGGAACTGCTGATGTAAGAGAAATAGTACAAGCACAAAGGGTGGAAATAGCTGACATCAAGAAATGGGGAAATTTAGAAAAAACATCTGCTCTTTGTATAGACTTCCATATGATGACACTTCAAAGAAAAAGGACAAACCAGTTAGTGGTCACAACAGGTTTAAGATTGCATTTTTATGGGCTGGAAGAGGGCGATGCTGATCTGCTGAAGGGATTTGACCCCCTGAACATGGAAGAGAGTTCCAAATTTCTGAATAGATACACAAATGGCTATGACTCCACAAAGACTCCACTATCTCTATTTGGTAGTGAACACCATATAACACACATATATATGTACACAAATAAAAACCAAATAGTAAAGGTCTTGAAAATTATGCAAACAAATATAAACAGAATATTCTCGTTCCAAAGTTTATCCTAGGGCTCCAGATGACAAAAACATTAAAACACTTGTTTCAAAAGGATTAAAATTATAGTGAATTCTGCTCAAGCATCAACCTGCACCATGTTTTTGTTGGAAGCAGAGCAAAGTCAGGGAGAGGTCAGAGTCACTGCTTATTTATCTACTCGTATAGTTTTGGAGGTAACGAGGAGGTTGGGAAAGGAAATGTGAAAAAAAATGACGAAGAATGATACACACCAAAGGAGCAAAGGGGTAGCTAACTTGTCATTGAAAGGACAAGAGGATGAGTATAGAGAAAGACTGTAAAGACACCACAGGCAAGAGGAATTTGGAGGTTCCCAAAATTTGTGGGATTTCTTGTTTGAGTTCTGCCTCTTCCCATGGATTGCTAGTAGTTTTCTGCAATTAGCTGCAATTTGTTCCTCTTCACATTTGATTCAGTTTCTAACTCCTGACTCAAGAGTGCCAAGGTTTTAGGCTTTCTGGTGGATCAGGATTGAATTTCTGCTGCATCCCACCTAAATAAGTTAGACTTGAGAAAGACTACGGGCTCTCATGGAAGGTAACTGGGGCAAGGAGATGAACAGATGGGCAGCAGACAACAAGGAAGAGTGTTGCATTGATCAAAGTACTCAGAGTGGCAGCACTAACTCCAAGTTATGATCCTTTGGCATGAAGGAGGGAGGTTTTAACAAGTGTTTGATGCACAATTTGCAAAGAGTTTAAGTGTGTATTTAACTTAAAATGCTGAAGTCACACTTGAATCAACAAGATTTAAGTGTGTCTCTATGTATATGTAAAATGTGTTGTGAATATTTTGAAAATACTGATGTTCCTGTGCCTATAAAAAGCTAGCATAGGAAAAAGTATATCCCAACTATACAGAGTAGGGTTATCCTTGAAAGTTTCTTTTGTGAGATTTGCTTTCATGGGAGGAGGAGACATCAAATACGTCATCAAACATAGCTATGAGAACACATGATAAAACTTGGTGCAAATGGAAATGAAACATGATTTCTCAAAAATATCTGTGCTTTTGAAAAAAGTCTCCATACTGCATGAAAAGTGCCACATGTCAGTTTTATATTCCTGCGAACCTTAATTTCCTAGAGGCAGTCATTGACTGAAGATCTATAGAGAAGAGGGTTTTTTTCATGTTTCCAGAGAGATGAAATATTTCCCCTTGGAAACTTCTGGCCACAATAACATCTTCAGAAAAGTCTTAAAAATTTATTTCCGCTTGGTGGCAAATATATCATGAAGGCTCATCATGAAAGCATGTGACCAGCTAACAAGTGATCCTGCTGTTGCTGGAGAGGAACAGGTGGACAACACACAGCTGATTTGATGAGTTTAAATAAACATGTTGCAGAAAGTCATTTCTCTGCAAAAGAGGCATAGGCCAGCAGTACCAGATACGCCTGAGGTGATGTGGGCATTATTCAAGCCAAACTTAAGAAGTGTTACTTCACATCTGCACTACTGACCTGTCTCCCACCTCCCCAGTTTCTGCCCACTCCCCAACCCAAGTCCCCCTTCCTCAAACCATTTCAGTCACACACATGTGTAAAGTGGTTGCTCTTTATACACCTGTGACATAGTCTTAATTACCTCTGTCCAATCACAGTTTTCAAGCCTCTCTTGAGATGCAAACCAGTACAAACATAGACTCAAAAGCTGTTTCTGTGGGCAGGCTATGACAGAAGAACTTACTAGGAAGAGGACCGAATGAGACAGTCTAAATAATCCTGGAGCTCTCAAACACAGGAGCCCTATTCAGCCATTTAAACTGCTTGAGTTTTAGCCCTGCTTTGTGTCAGCATTTCAGTTTTCTCACAGAACAGATGATTGTTTTATGTTGTATCTTCCATATTCTCTCATTTTGAGCACTTCACAAGTAACTCCATCCATGACAAATAAACTGTGACAGAATTCAGTGCATGGGAGACAGATGTAAATGACCAGCTGTATCTGGCTGAGCCTCAGCAGCAAGCAGCCTGTCAAATTCTGCCATTAAAAGACAAAACCCTCACATCTTGTGAGCTGGTGTGTGTGTCTGTGTGTACTGCAGAGGCCTGAGCTGGAATAGAGATCATGCTAAATGGGGAAGAAGAGAGCCTGTGGTGGAGCAGCTGGTGCAACATAGCACAGCTTCATTTAGATTTTCCCCCCTCCCACAGCAAATATTAAATCTACCCTGCTAAAGAGGAGTTCAAACCATGAAGATATTCTGCACAGAAGAGGATTATAAAGCCCTGTGATGAGCCTGGAATGAAATTAAATATAGCCTGTGAAATGAATGTACTTTTCTTACTCTGCTCTGGGAGGTTTCATGAAGGAGATTTTGCCTCTCAAAGAACTAAGTGTAATCTCTCATGGATAGATCCCAAAATGTCCACTAAATGTGTGATAAATTTAGATGACTGTTTAAAAAGAATGCACTTGCCATGTCTGGGGTCTTTTTTTGTGTGTTTTTGGGGCAAGGGGAATGTGTGCGTGCATGTGAGTATGTGTGTAGGAAAAGGAGGGCTCAGCCAGTCGATCAGATTTCACTGGGTTTCTAACTGCCAGCTTTAGGCTAGTGGGTTTGCAATATTACTTGGGATCATTTCAAGTATTTTCAGCTTTGAAAAGCAAGTTGTTGTAGTTTTTAATTAAATGAGAGGAAAAAAGGCCCCTTTGTCAGTTAATAAATAATGGTCATTGACACTTCAGTTCAAAAAACCAGGAAACTCTGGGGCTTTCCTTTCTCCCATCTCAGCTAAGGGCTCTTGGCAAGAGGCAGTGTCCCCAGCAGAGGACCACCTGCAGCTTGGGAGCAGCCAAGTTCTCAAGCTGAGATAGAGGAATTTTTTACATGACCATGATGTCCACTTCCACTCCAGGCCATCTTGAGACCAGATGCAAACCAGATACAGAAGTGGAGGGTGCCAGATTTACAGTATAAAACACCTTCTTTTAGCATTACTCAGTCTATGGGATCCCTGGCTGCTTATTTTATCCCTCATAATATTAGAAAAGAATATGGATCCTGCCAAGTTTAGTAGTTTCATGTAAAGCAATGACAAATAACCTTAAATGGCAATTTCTCTAGGAGCACTCATGTCTGCAAAGTACCGTGAACATTCCTGCTGAAATATACATATATTTATGTATATATATACCATCTCAAGGATAGGGAAAAGGTATTAGCATTTCTTCTTGCCTCATTCATGTCACTTATTTCACCTTCTTGTGACGATTCTAATCCTTGCCTAAGAACATCAGAATTATTTCATGCAGCTGTTTTAGTATCTTCAGAAACTTTGGAAAACATTTTGATATCTTCTCCAGATACATGGAGTTTGAGATCACACCCACTTAGTGCTCAACCAAAGCTACAGATAAGACTCATCCTGGGGTTATTCAAGGGAAGGGGAAGTTGATAGAACTTAAGTATGTGCTATGTTTGGGCTACACATTGTCCTAGAAATCGTTATATGGAGATGACCTGGAGTTTTATGTATAGACGTCTTCAGATGCTATAGGTGAAATTAAAACCTAGCTCCAAAATTAATCATGGCTAGAGAACACCACACTCAGTGGTATTTCTGTGGCTCATGTGAGTGTAAGGATGGCCAAGAACAGCTAAGCTGAGCCTTGTACCTCAATATGAGGAAGGTGGGTTGGTAAAAAATCTTCTGGCCTCACAGAAACTTTTGTTCTTGGTTCTGTTTCTGTGATAATGATCCAAAAAATTTTGGAAGGGTCCCATCATAGAAGTTTTACATGACATCAGCTTTCCCTGTGACCAGCTCAAAAAACAACTATAAGAGGTATATATGGAAACAATAAAGACCTACTGTTTTTATGGAAGTGTAATGCCATCCAAATAAAATCCACCATCTATGGAAACTTTCATTAAAAACATAACTAAGACTCACTACTAGTAATTCAACAAAAAGAACCCTTGTTTTCTAATATAAGTGAGTCCTGTAATGTCAGGTTTATCAAAGAAAAAAAAAAGAGCTATTCACAAACACATCAGAGAGGAGTTTGTATGTGGAGATAATGAAGGACAGATGTTATCTCATCTGAGATAAAGATGACACCCTGAGTTTAGGATTTTTTGCAATGGAGGCTCACGAATAGGTGTTTTATGCATCATATGCCATTAAATTTTTTTTTTTTTCATTATATTTGTTTTTATGCCTGCACTTTGCAGGGGATACAGAACTGCTTGGGAGAGATCAAGATTTCCATCAGCTGCTGACAATATGATAAACTGTCCTCAGTCTATTTTTCTCTGTCTGAGCATCTTTCAGTTCCCTGTGCCCAATCCTCTGCCAGTCCCAGAGCACATACACCTGTATGAAGAAATACTGATGTAACTTAGTCCCAGATCTAAAGAGTTACAAATGTTGTAGAAGAGGATCTGACAACTCCTAGGACAGCAGTAAAGGGATTTTACATGAGTCTGATCCCTCATGCATGTCCTGTGTCTGTCCGCTGTGTTTAAACTACTCTTTTGTATCTCGAACACATGGAAAATTAAGCTCGATTTATCAGGCATGTATATGTACAAAAATATGATTGCTGAATGATTACTTTTTCTCAGGTGGCTGAGAAAAATCATGGAATAGCCTATAAATAAGCAAATACCCTTTGAGAACTATTTTTAAGATAATGAGTTAATATTAATTCAACAAAGGGGCAACAGCATAAATGGTAAAGTTCTATCATGAGTAAGGATTTGGCTATAAAGCAAGAATAAATAGTTTTCAAGATGTAAACTGATTAATAATGACTGCTTTTAATAAATTGAAAAAACACTAGAGTGTATAAAAAAAAAAAGTCCCAGCATAATTTTGATCAGAATTAAACTGTCCAACTGAAAATACAAAGATGGCTTGCGTTCATTTTAGATTGCTAACTTGCTTTTCTTTTTTTTGTGTGTGTGTGTGTGTTTCTAGTTGTCTTATTGTAGCAAATATTTTTGTTTTAGTTTGATGGAATAAATAGAATGTTCACTATGCTTTTAATTGATTTTAGAACTCATAAAGCATTAGCTTTTATGCTTTTCTGTGCCCAGTCTTGCTAAAAATATGTCTGTGACATACCATATGATGACATTATTTTTTTTACTTTTTAAACTTTTTTTATACTGGTAGGGAACCCCGTGAAAGAGTCTTTAAAATATTTAACAGGGCTTTAGATAACTAAGTTACAGAGTATGGCTATCATGGAAGACTTCAGTGCTTATTTTTGTACCTACTGTAATTGCTTGTTCTTGCAGATTGCAGAGTAATCCAGAAAGAATTCCATAGTCACTCTACATTAACATAGAACATGAGGGGTTGTGATGTGTACATTCCTTCTCTGATAACGCAGAGCATAACAAAAGAAATTAAGTAGGTGTGCCACCGACCTGTTTATTTCCCACAACACAGGCTGGTTGTTTCAAAGCAAAGACATCAGACATACTTATGTGGAACGCAGCCCTGGAGCAGCACGTACAGCAAGTTCAGACAGGTACAGATAATAGTAAAATATTTTTTCTGCATTTCAGGTGCAACAGCTGAAAGCTGAATGTTGACACTCCCTGGTTCTTTTCATGTCTGTTACAGAATAAGGCTGAAATATATTTTGGCCTGAACAAGGTATTATCAGTTTTATTAGTTTGGGGAAGTGGGGGTGGAGTGTGTAATTTATCTGCGTTTTCTTTACCATATGTTCATTTATGAGTTCATTTGTTTAATCTGTGTGTGGTATTTTATCAAAAACTAATCTTTTTTTCATAAATAATTTCTCTTAGCTCTCATTATATAAGCAAAGTTCTTACATGTGCCTATGGAAGAGAAACAGGATTTGTTTGAGGAGAATGAATCATTGTTAGCATTGCTTACTGATGTTGTGCATTTATCAACTTTAAAAGTTCCAAGTCAGATTCTCAGACAGATTAGGTGTGACCTGCTATTGATTCTTAATTTATTAATTGGAAAATGTTAGTTTGATGTATCCCTTGGCCATAGTCTTCTTTGTGATATATTTACAGATCATAAAGCAAACATAAACCAGGAAGCAATATAAGGAAAGTCTGTGCAATGTAAGCATGGATGAAATCCCACCAGAAACTCAGCTGCAAAAAATAACTCTGTTTATTGCATGCTTACAATTTACTCCATTCCAAAACATTTTCATGTTTTGAAGGATGGCTAACAATCATATTCAAAGAAAGACACTTCCTCACCCATATTCATAGTATCCACACAGAACAAAACATTCATGGACACAGGAGACGACTGTGCTTGCAGATGTGCCATGAACAGCACACTAGTTTTGCCATCCCTTATTTTGCCAGTGATCACCATAAAAGATGCAAGACATAAATGTGGGTCAGCAAATTGCTTTGAGAAGACTTAATTGCACTGGTTCAGGTGTATTGCTGTCTTCCTGCTGTATTGTGGTGGGGAGCTTCCCTGGGGAAAGACACATGAGACACATTCCTCTCACTCTTCAAATGAAGGGAATGAGAAATAGCAAATGAAACAGGGACATAATATCCTGACAGAGTTTACCTGGGCTGGGTTGCAGGTTTCATATGGAAAATTATTTAGGAGGCCACAGTTTGTTATGGGAATGTGAAGGGATGGGAACAGGAGAGGAAAGTGTGAATAACAGTTCTGAGGAGTCCAAATTATTTACACTAGATTTATCAAGTGCTAGAAATTCTGGAAGTCCCACTTCATTTCTTAAAATCCAGCCTTCTAAAATGAGAATATTTCAAGTGTACCAATCTGATACTGGTTAACCATAACATTGCTAACAATTACCTCATACTTCAAATCTTTGCCAAGGGTTTCTGTTTGCACAGAAAAAGGCTGGCAGTACCCACAACCTCTGCTTCGGGCAAAGCATCTCAGGTTGTTCTCCATGTTTTTCATCTTTCTAAATGCAGGGTTTTTTATGAGGTTCCCTGGTTTCATTCTTTCCATATGTTTTCTCCTTGGCTTTTGCACAAGTGCCTGAAGTTTCAAGGCTGGGTTCTGTCCCAGGTGGTGTCAGAGAGAGGTGGGCTGTGCCCACACCCTGGCCTGTGGCCCACAGGAACTTTCTCAGTGTCTCCAGGCTCTCCACCCCACCAAGGAGGCAGTGTCACCCTTGCTGTCCCCACGACCTTCAACTAGCTCCCAGAGCCATCACCCTCCCTCCTGTTTGGCCTGAGCACATACAGAAATGGATCCCAGTTGCACAAATGGGCAATTCTCAACAGCCAAATTAGCGCCAGGCAACTGGTAGAGTGCATTTAAATATCTGAAGCCAGGAGGCTCAGAAAAAACACCCAGATGTATGTGAAGTAACTTAAGTTGGCCAATAGGGGATTCCCAGGCAAGAGCAGGGTTTAGCACTTTCTTAAAAGGTAGTTCTACAGATTTTTGAAGAGGGACAGAGGATTCTGTTAACACATACAGCTTCACAGCTACAAACCAAATCCAGGAGTAGGGTAAATTCAAAAGCGATGTTAAAAAAAGCCTAAAGATGTCCGTTATCCCAACTGAATTCAAAGCAGTGAATCCTAAAATTCAAGTCCCCATAAATTTGATTTAGAGCAAGGCCTTGAAATAAAATTGCTTTTCTCCCAAGAGAGCTGCCTTACACTTAGAGTAAGCTGAACAAAGTCTGTGTTTGTGGTAGGTGATTCACTTGACACACACATTAGTAGCTGTATGAGCAGAGATTGTGATCTAAATATAGTAATTTTAACACTCTGTCTAAGCTCAATGAATAATTAAGTATTTTTGCACAGTAGGACAGGAGAGACTGAGGGGATATCAGAACTGAACACCTCTAGCTTTGCTTTGCTGGTGTTAGATGACCTAGGTTTAAATCCTACACACAGATCAGACAGAGGAAAAATCTCTAGCTGGATATCCCACCTTGTCTAAGCCCTCCCAACATTGATTTCTCAGTGGTGAATGACAGGAGAAGACATGGACTTGAACCAGTGTGCTTTGTTTGAAAAGAATCACCTACGGTCCTAAAGGCAGTTGAGATGGAAGGCAAACTGAGATATTTCTGTAACATGCTAGAGCTTAGTCATGAGTTACACACTAATTTTATGATGTCAAGATTTAGACTGAAATATGCAAGAACTTAGGCCCATGGAAATCGCAATTATCAAAGGCAAGTCAGGGAGTATGAGGAGAATGGACAGAAAGGTAAGTTTAATCAATCTCTCCAAACTTTTCCAGCTTGAATATGTAGCAGAAAAAGACATCTTGATTTAGAGTCATGTTCTCTAGTGAGAAATTAACATTGAAACTAAAGAAACTATGGCAAAGACTCTTGTGCATTTCAATGAAGAGAAAAATTCTCAACAGGTTTATAGAAAGGCTGGATCTGCTCATTTGAATTCTTTAGCTGCTCTATAGTAAAACACACAGCCTATCTTGAAAACCCACAATATTGAAAGCTAGATAATTCAGAAATTAGGAAGTAGACTTAAGGGCTGTCTTTGTGACAGCAATCCAGTTTTTGTGCATACGTCTGAAGATAAGACCCCAGACCACCCTTGCCCTGTTCTATGCTCAGGATGGACAGGAAGTAGGTTTATAAAAATTAGTTTCTTCTGTGTGTTGAATGCGTAGTCCCCAGTGTTTTTACTCTAAACTGTTTAAATTCTATTCAAGACAGAATTGATTTTACCCTTGTTTTTTTTTCCATACTCCTTAGGACAGCAGTGCCTATGTGGGATACTCCTGTATATTTCCCAACTCAGTGGAAGCAGAAGCACACAGGCGGCTCTGTGCCTCTAAGTCTCAGCTGACAGGATATTGGAGGATCTGGACTTCAGCAGAGCTGTTTCATTGCCATCCTGTACACTTGACAAGTCATCAGTTCTTGGAAGCAGTTAACTAGTTAGTTTAAATCCCTATTGCCATATACACACGGTGGGGATGTGTGTGTTTTAAATTATTCTTTTGCATGATTCATTTGGCATCCTTAATAACATCACCGCTCTGTAATTTTCTAGCTTGTTTGTTGTTCAGGACAAAACTTTGAGACACAATAACCCCATGCAGCATTACAGGCTGGGGGACAGAGTGGTTGGAAAGTGGCTCAGTGGAGAAGGACGTAGGGATGTTGGTAGAGAGAAGCTGAACATGAGTCAGCATGTGCTCAGGTGGTCAAGATGCCCAGTCTCATCCTGGCTTGTACCAGGAATAGTGTGGCCCGCAGGACTGGGGAAGTGATTCTTCCCCTGTACTCAGCACTGGTGAGGCCACCAGTGAATCCAGTTCTGGGCTCTCAGTTCAGGAAGGCATTGAGGCGCTGAAGGGCAGACAAGGGCAATGAAGTTGGGGAAGGTCTGAAGCCCAAGTCTGATGACAAGCAGCTGAGGGAATATGAGTTGTTTAGTCTGGAGGAAAGGAGGCTCAGGAGTGATCTTACCACTCTCTACAATTGCCTGAAAAGAGGGTGTAGCCAGGTGGGGGTTGACCTATTCTCTCAGGTAAACAGCAACAGAAAGAGAAGACATTAGGTTGCACCAGTTTTGGTTGGATATTGGAAAGAATTTCTTCACAGAAAGAATGATTGGACATTGGAATGGGCTGCCCAGGGAGGTGATGGAGTCACCATCACTAGAGGTGTTTGAGGAAAGACTGGATATGGCACTCAGTGCCATGGTCTAGTGGGACTGGTGGTGTTTGGTCACAGATTGGGCTCAATGATCTTAGAGGTCTTTTCCAACCTAATTTATTCTTTGATTTCCAACCTATTTTATTCTTTGATTATGTGTTAAAGCAGATTCAGGGTGATGCCTTCCTTTCATTATTTGAGGGTCATTTTAGGACAATTGTCAACACCAAGGTCCCTCAGTGTGAAGGGGTCTTCACATTTTCCCTTGGGTAATAATGCTTTAAAAATTGTCTCTTCCATGGTGCTGACTACAGCAATGGGGCAGACTCTCTGATTCACAGAATCATAGAATGGTTTGATTTGGAAGGGGACCTTGAAAATCATCTATTTCAACCCCTTTGCTGTGACCAGGTGCACCTTCAACCAGACCAGTTGCTCAAGGCCCATCCAACCTGGCCTTGAACACTTCCAGGGATGGGGCATCCACAGCTTCTCTATGCAACCTGTTCATATATTTCACCAAACTAATAATGAAGAATTTTTTCCTAAAAACTAATCTAAACTTATTCTCTGTACATGAAAAGCCCAGAATTTTTTCTCTCTTTATGAAGGTATTTAGGTTTACAAATTTTGAAAAATAGAGTGGAGTTGTATGGTGCATCTCATTTGAAAACAGAAGTTTGTTCATTCTTCTTTAGAGTTCTCTCATAAAAGCATTAAAAGACTTGTTTCCTCAGACCAGAAGAACTCAGAGTACACCTGAAGTGGCACTGTGGGTTTTTATATCTCCTCTATTCCTGTTTTTAATACATGATCAAAATTAAGACAAAAGCACAGTGAGTATTCCTTTGCAAATTACTTTAGCTTGTGGAGTGACAGTGTAGTCTGAAGAAGGGATGACAGTGTGGCCTAACCAGAGAAAGTTTCTCATTATATTTTTGTCTGTCTTCTGGCCTGAACTCAGGAATCACAGAGTGTGTAGGAGTTATTAGGATGGGTTTGGAAGATTTCAGTGCTCCTTTCTTCAGGTTAAGGTGTTTGCCTATTAACTCAACTTTTCCTGTGGAAAATCTTGTGCCAGTGATTTACAGAACAGACAGTAAGTGAAGGGACAGATTAAAAGAAACATGTTAACTGTTCGTTATGTACCTGTGCAAACTTTTCTACTATAATTAATGCTTTTGTAATGGAAAAATGGCCAGACTCCTAGGAGATCAGTCCCCTGCTTCCATGTGAGAAGAAAGTCAGGTACTTAGAGGTCTCAAAAACTGTCTGTTGCCTGCCTCAAATCTCAGCTCTGCACTGGTAGATTGTTGGTGCATAGTTTGGTTTCCACTTATTATGAATTCTGTCTTCTGTGCCCTACAGTGTACCAGATGGGTCAGCCTAAAGCACTGACAATTGCAACCAGTTGGTTTCTGCATCTGACTGAAGTCACTCTGAGGGCTGAGTTCTTTCTTCCCTTCCTTCACCAAAGCCCTGAACACTTGGAGGAAGTTTACCACCCTTACAGACGCTTTTCTGAGTTGCCATGATGGGAAAGAACATTTCCTGAGGGTCTAGGCCTACAAACCTAGTTGGTTATCTGTGTTCAGTATAAATCACTCCTTAATGCTGCAAATTACTGACAACTAAAGCTAGAGTCCTGTTTATTCTTACTTCTTGCTATTTATACCTAATGGAAAATCAAGCCATATTTCCTTGCAAATGAACAGAAAATGCAAAACCTAGCCAGAGTGTGAGACTGCAACAACTGTGTGTTACAACAGTTTTGGGAACCTGGTCTTAATCTGTAATTTTCCCCACAGTGATTCAAATTATTTTTTTAAGTGATTTCAATGACCTTTTTGTGGTAACACTTGCATTACTATGGCAAGGCTTGTATTAATATTAAAAGGTGCTCTCAGACCACATGCCTCCACTGAGACATACAAATGCTTGAAGGTGGGAAATCTGCCAAGATATTCTTTCTACACAGTTAGGAAAAGGAATGTATGGTTAATCATTGTTTTACTCAAATGCAAGCAAGGAGAGATACATTTGTACCTTATGTATGCACCATTCCTCAACATCAGAAGAAAGTAAGGCCCAAAGCTTCACAGAGTTGTTTGCAAATACTACAAAAACATTTGTATATACAAACGGTTTGACAGGAATTTTTCATAAGCATGGTTGTCTATGTTTACTTTCGAAAGAGAAATCATGACCAAGCTCAAAAAGATATCTTTTCAATATCAGTTTTAACAGAGAAACTTCATTGACTTCACTGGGCTTTCAGAACTTTTGGAGGTGTGCCAAAAAACCTATGAAAGCAGAAGATTAAAAAAAAACTCATGGCCATTTTTATAATAAGTTATAAAAGGCTTTTTGCAATATTTGAGGATCAAATTCTGCTTTTTTAACCCTTTTTGTTTTCTCACATGTAGAAAGAAATATTTTTCAGCACTACAGCTCTTAATCTGAACATTTTCTACACTCTAATTTTTTGGTTTTCATAAATATCAGTCAGTACATGTGATTTCTTTCATCTATGGACACCTTTCGTATAAGATCCATATGCAATGAAGGGTTAAAAAAAAAACTTGTTTCAGTTAATTGTTTTTGAGAGCCACGAAACCTGATTTTGTGTTTGGCCTGTAGACATATCTCTGGGTACTGCCCAGACCAGTGGTGTGATGGATGGCAAACACTTCTGTATTTACTGTGGCACAGTGCCCAGCCTTTATACTGTTGCTTCCTCCTCTTTGCAGCCCATGAGGTCTTCAGTTATTTTTTCAAAACTGCAGTCCTTAAATGATACCAGAAATCCAGACTATAACTGCGACGTACATGTCGCCAGCATTCCCCCTTTTTTTATGAGAAATGTCAGTCTCTACCTAATGAGTCCAAATGAGCTATAATTAGCAGAAAGCCTCTTTATACCCCTAATAACAGAATGGTCAATTGTAAATCAGTGGATGAGGTCATTATTTTCAATCAGACTCTTCTGTCAAACACCAAAATTTCATAGTTAGGAAAGCAGAGACTTCTTACAAACCACTAATCCTCATTCACCTCATAAGTAGCTTAGCAGAGTTCACATGAACATATGAATCACTGTTTATCTGTTTTCATTAATTTATTTTATAACTTAAAAAAAGGAAGTTCCAAAGAAAACTTTTATAACAGCAATTTATAGTGTACTAAAACTTCCCAGCATATATTCATACTGTTATTGTTGCAAAATTAAGATTTCTTTTTTCTTCTTTTCTTCTTATTCTTTTTGAGGAACTGAGTGTTTGGATTGTGACTATTTCAGTCCCATTAGCAATAAAGTTCAGAATTACTTTGGCTAATTCAGTGAACAATCCAGCAACTTTATGAACCAGAAGTTTCTACAGACATATATTTGGGTGGAGATACAGATGCAGATAAAAGGAACAAACCAATTTGGTGTTTAGATAACAAAGTTTAGCTACTTCTAACATGGAGAGAGGATTTTTTTATGCCTAGAAAGTGCATGTCTGCACACAAAATACCCCGTAACAGCATTAACATCAGAGTTTAAGCCACTTCTGAAACAATTACTTTTGGTTACCTACAGACTGTGAGGAGTACAATGCTTTTCATAACTTACAAGGAGATTTAATGTGCAATAATTACTTCTAATATGTGTGGGAGGTGCAGTTTTGCAGCAGGATTTTGCATTGCTGGTTAATAATAGTGTTATTCAAAAAAAATCATTAAAATTACTTTTGCTGGCTGGTAAACTCTATTGTACTTAAATAAATTTCATTGTAGTTTTCTATTCCTGTAATGGTGGAGAAAGCAAACTTACAAATTATTTGTTTTGAATAAGAACAACAACAAAAGTAATATACAGCAGCTCTTTAAGCTTTCACTTAAGAACTATTTTTAAATTATATACAAAACATCTGCTACAGATATTAAAATATCTGGAACTGTCTTCCAGATGTGAAATAATGTTTATCAAAAGATGGAACAAAAAGCAGTTATCACTGAAGTAGGTCAAGAGGGAGGTCTCTGGATTACACATTTCTACCAGGGCTTCACAATAGGCAACGGGTTATGAAACAAACACGTGGTCATAGTCAATATAAATTTATTTGCCTTATGAATAGGGCACTTAATAGGACCCAAGCTGGGATTCAGAGAAGTACACTGTAAATAACAAGCAGCCTTATCCATACAATTTTTGTTGCAAGTATGTTTAACTGAAAGAGTATCTGTCATGTTAAGACAGAGATTAATTGTTGTGCTTAGGCACAGCTCCATCTCAAGTTATACCTTCCCTGAAGGAGTTTGGAGAGATTAAAATGCTTCCCATGATTCTGGAGCTTGTGATGTGAACTTGGAGTGTGCAACAGCTGTGAGATTGTTCTTTTTTCCTCTTAGTGGGCTGGTCCCTTCTCAGTGACACCATCGACACCTTCTGTGAGCAGAAACCAGTAGACACCAAGACTGAACACAGCTCCTACTTTATAGCCATGCTAACTAATGTCACGCTTTCTACAAAGGCTTTTTCTTATAATTTGGGCTTCCAGCCATGTCTTTAAACTGCCTGTGTATCCTGTCCTCTAAAATTGACTCTTGCCCTTTATTTCCTCATGCATCTGTTTCTTCTGTGCTGCTTTTGTGAACTTTCAAGTCATACAATATATGTAGTTTTCTCATACTGCGTGTGCAGATATTTATTTTACTACCATTATTAAGGAGTTTATTTCTCCCAATAAATGGATGTCAGAATTTTAAGAGGCCCACTGCATCAGAGACATTTCGGTATTCTGAGATCATCCTTGTTTGATCTTTTCCTGTTCAGAAGATAGGGCAGACTTGGGCCATCAACGGACCCATGAAGCTCACAAACCTTTCATAATGTATTGGTGGTCCCAAAAGTCATGTGAATCTGTAAAAATGTCATGGTTTCAGTGTAACCTTTGCTGATCTTGAAATCCAATGTGAAAGCTAAATGAAAATATCAGGAGCGATGAGGTGAAGGCTCCCTTTGCCAAAGTTAAAGAAAGAGCTTGTGGCATCCTAACAGGGAAACTTCTGACCACACACTGCTTAGCAGTGTGCCACAGTAATGAAGAATGGTAGAATGCTGCATTCCAATCAAAACCACTTTGATCTTTGCTTGCAAGCAGAGATATTATGTGTCCAGATACATAAAATTGAGGTTGTACTAGAATTCCTGCTACATTCGTCCAAACTTTGTCTGCATTGCAAACCTCTAAATACAAGAGTCAGCCTCCTGGAATTGCTCACCGTTTGACAGCTTAACATAAATTGAATATTTGCAGTAAGATACTTTATAATGGAATGTCTAAGTGATATAAATCAAAAAGATGAGAGAAAAACAGTTATAAACTGTCTGTCTGATGGATCAATAGATAATGTGCTCATTTTTCCAGTTTGAAGTTTCAAGCTTTACTGCTTCCACCTGTGTTGCCAGGGCTTTAGATCTGAATGAATTTCATTACAACATGGTATCTTTAGTCCTACTTCCCATGGTATTTTAGTAAATCCACCCCATGATTTGGCAGAGCAGGATGATTAGGTATTGTTGGTATATTGAAGCAGCAAGCAGAGCTGGTTTTGATGTCTGAACAAGTCTGCTTTGGCAGAAGGCCAAACAAAAAGGGAAGGAAACAAGCTCATGACCTCTAGGCAATTGCTGGCAGCTCTTTGGGGAGGCTGCTGGATCATGATAGCAAAAAAGTCATCACCGTGGATTGTGGCATCTTGACTCTGAGAAAAAATTGTATTTTCCATTTATTAAATTGTTTTATATGTAACAAGAATTCAATTATACTTCTAAATAGGCTTATAAAAGAAGTCTTGATACAAAAAGCAGATATGATCTATATGCCAGTACTTCCCATGCAGTGATCCTGTGATCCAGTGATCTGAATAGAAGTACAGGATATTGCTTCAAATCAAAATGTATGCTGCTTTTTCTTATACAACTGTTGACATTTTAAAGATGACTGTTGGACTGTGAAAACATATTCTTGCAAAACAGAATGTGTGTACCTTTGCATATAATTAGATAAGCCAAACTCTTATTTGCCCAGGGAGAAAAAAAAACAATTCCCCAAAATGCCCTCCCTCCTGGTTCAAATGAGTCATATGATTTCTAGCAACATCCTGGTTTTATTCAACATTCCATCTGTGTTGACTGAAGCAACAAGAGGTCAAGTGATTTCAAGGGTGGCTTTCCCATAAAGACAGATTCAGCAGCTGTCTAATGGAGAAAACATTAAAGCAGCATAATATTGGTTGACACTGTAGCATTTAAATAACTGTGGGATGGGGGGAGATGGCATTTTCCCATTTCCCTGTAGCAGTTAAAGCTCTACAGAAGTTGCTAGTGAGATGACTACAAGCAGTGGGCTTTTCACTGAGCTGGCAGCAGCATTCCCTAGCACTGATTTCTGATCTCTAGGCAATGCAGTTACATCTGTAAACATTTACCTGGCCTTGACCTACTCTCCTGATAACAAAAAACCTTTTAAATCAGTTTAAAGATGATAAGCTCATCACTCCTTATAAAGTGTATAATTCACACAAAAAATGCAAAAAATGACAGGACTGTGTTGCAAAGTTATATTTAGACTTATTTTCTCTTTGGTTCTCAAGAGGTGGGCTAGGCACAAAAAGTCAGTTATTTGCCAACACCTACTCAGTGGCAGAGTGTGGGATAAATCATAATCCCTTTACTCTGAACAGAGGTATAATCTCTGGTGTCAGTGGTAACCTACAGAAGGTGTTGAATAAATCTTAAGTGCATAAGTCCTGGTTGGAGGGCCTGGGCTCCTGGTGGGTACAGAGAGACACTGGCAGTGCTGCTCGCACAGAAACTGCCCTTCTGCCCTGCCAAATGGCTTACTATTGACACAAAGTAGTGCAGTGCCTTCATCAACACCACTGGTCTAGTTACCACCTGAGAGCTGAGAAAAAACTCTTTCTCATGTATCTTGGCCTGATTATGCTTTTTTATCATGTCTACCAGCTGTGGGACACATTCTGCTGTGTAACCAAGACACAGCTGGGAAGCCCAGCAAACCCTGGATGGGGACATGCTCTTGATGCAAAAGCACCTTGTGTCCCCTGCAATAAACCTGGCCTTGTCAGCCAAAACGTCTGATGCTATCCTGAGTTATGCAACCAGTTTGAACCAAGTAGGGAAGGATGAAATCAACTGTTAGTATCTCTCACAAAGTGCACTGGTACTGCCATGCAAGATGTCCCCTTTCTCCTCTTGCAGACAAGACATCACGCCAGAGCTCAGCACAGCTCCCTCTGCTCCCTGGCTGAACCAGCTGCCCTTCTGTCAACTCTGCAAAAACAAAACTTCATAATCTCTCTCAGTTTCAATAGATTTCTAGAGAGACCGGGGTGGGGTTTTTGCTTCTTTTTTTTCTTTTCATTTTGGCCTTCAGTGCACTCCATGGCCAGGCCTCTGTCCAGCACCAATATCCAAGGCACAGCGTGAGGCAAGCAAGAACTCAGATCCCGATGAAAGAAATTTCCCCTTGTAGAACAAAGATAATGATGTTGATTTATTCAATGGCAACAATACTCAGAAATTCCCATTAATTCCTGCAATTATTGACAACATACATAGGCATCACTCCAAGACTAATACTTCTTTTCTGAACAGTTTCACTTTTAGGGGTCAAGAAGGATAAAAGTATTAAGCAGGACAAAGTGGATCTTTGAAGCAATGCATGAGAAAGAAACTACATTATATTCCTTGGCTTTTCTAACGCTTGTTCTCTGGCTGTCCTGTTCTGAGCCCATTTATATAATTAAGATGAAGAACAACTTTCTGACAAAAAAAATGAACTCAACTCCTTTGTTTTCTGGAAATATGTCTTTATACAGCTATTGCCTTAAGAAGAAAGTTTTCTTGGGTCAATGGACTCCTCTAACAATATGGAGTGAACAAGGATGGGGAGGGAATCCAAAAATATCTTAGGGAGCTTATGTAGTTGAAGAGGGAGGTTTCTAAGAAGAAAAGGACTTAAATTTTTAAAGGGGATATAGACAGAGTTTCAGGATCTGTACCCAAGATTGCAACTTACAAATGCCCAGACAAACTTGCTCTAAATCCACAACTCCTTTAGTCTTTAATTTTAACATTTTCGGGTCCCCAAAATCCAAATTGCTCTGTTTTGAAGAGTGTTTTGTCTAATTTCTCCTCATATGAATTAGACAGATTTTTTAATTTAAGCTTCCTGAGAATAATAATTTCCCAGACCCCCTCTGGCAAAACCAGACTTCACTTCAAAAATAGTGGTGATGTTGCCTAATGCTAGTTTTGAATGTTTTCCTAAGAAATGGAAGGAAAGGTTTAAATTTGTCCACAGCTTAAGGCATGATAAATCTGTATCTTCTACGTCTTATAAAAAGGCTGTATAACAACTGCAGAACTTGTTAGGCAAACACATTAAGGAAAACTGAAACCATCACATGTTTATAGTCATGCTAGACTGAAAAGTAACATTTTTAGTTCATATGGTGAAATATTCTAGCAAAGTGCATTGGGAGGAAATAATTCATTTTTGAATCCAGTGTTCCTAATATTTGGTTCAAAGATACTCATTCCTGAAACATAATCTTGGAAACAATAGTGGTTTATGCACATTGAATATTTTACCTTATAAAATGCAGATATATGGGATCCAAAGTTAAGATTCAGCACTTTAATGATTTTGCTCTTCTTCTCTCCACATGAAACTGCAATCCTTTCCTGACATTACCAGAGCATAAAACCAGGAAGTTCCCTCACCCAGAATATCCCGTATCTGGTTGCAAAGTTGCTCTCCTGATATGTGGTTTTGAAATCTTTCATCCAGATGAAAGATCTGATTTACTTCAGCTCTTAGTTTCTGTTTGTATGCTTTAGATATGGGGTCATTTAACAGGTCATACATAACCCATTTGCCTTTCAAAGAGCACTTTCACTGCCACATTTTTTGGTGTCTGCACCCTTTATTAGACCTAACATAGAATTTTTAACACGTAAGTCAACTACCGTTGATGCAACTTTCCGCCTGCCATTTCCCTTACCCTCTCTAAGAGAGCTTTCTTGCTCTGTCTGTTAACAAGTTCTGCTTAAAATAGATCCATTAGCCCGAGCCAGGCAGATGTTTACAATCTGAGGTATTCTGAGCAAGAACTGTATGAAAGCTCTGATTTTCACTAAATTGTTCCAGTTTAATTAATTTTATATATGCTAAATTCATTTAAAAATCTGGAAAGCAGTACTGGAATATTTAAATGAGCATATAAAATGAGCATTTAAATGTCTAGGATAGAAAATGGGGTTAAACACCCAAAATGCTTATGAACACGTTTTATGATATCACACATATACAGAAAATATGGGCATTGAGAGCAAGCTTTATTAATTCCCTCCTGCATATTGCTGTTTGTATCTGCAGATGAAGCTTCCCCTCATTTACAGTTTAATATATATGAGTTTGACATACAGTAACCTAGTATTATATAAATACACACATTTAGGGAGCTGGGGTATATTTGTCAATTCAGAATTTGCTTGAAGATTTTTGTGATTTTTTTTTCTTTTGGTTTGGTTTGAGTTTTTGACTGAAATCACTGAATAAGGGATATTCAGTGAGTAAAAATTCATAATTCCATGACCATTCTTCCTTTTTCTGAATGCATCTGTTTCTGAGAAGTTATAAAAATTAAAGTTTCTGTAATTTTTAGAGATTTGTGAAATGACTTAATTCAAAATACTGGTAAGCTCAAATACTGGTGAACAGATGTGGCATTAACAGTTGTGATTGTTACAAGACACGCAGTGTGGTCAGTCATCAGCAAAAGGGTTAAATGACATTCAAAATCAAAGTTTTATTGGTTTCTGGTCTGGTTAAATCACCGTAAATGTCTCCATTTAACAGCACCACAAGACAATGAGATCTGAGTATCAGCTGGTGTCTGTGCTTCACCTTCCATATGATGGAAACACACCCCAGAAAACATTTTAAACCATACTGCATATGGAGAGCCAGAAGTGACACGGGGTTCCAATTATAGTAAAATGAACCATATGTCTAATTAAATATATATGTTTTCTATTGATCTCCACACTTACTGCTGAAAACAGATGCACATGTTTCATCTAAACAGCAATTAGCTATGGGTAGCTATAATCCATGATTCTACCCTATACATCTTTTTCTCACCTGCTGCTCATCTGATCCATTATGGAAATATTATTTTTTTGGCTATAGGTTTCTTTTAATTTGGAATATGCATGAGTTCGCATGCTTGTTCATATGTCACATATAATTAGCTTTCCCTGAAAGAAATAAGCAAATATTTTAGAAAGCAGTGATATGATATTTTTCCAGTTTTGTGTGAGACATCTTAAGAGATTTCCTGAGGGTGGTGCTAAGAACATTATGAAAATCACCCCTGCAAGAACTGTCAAATTAAGAATATGCAGAAATGCTGCAGATGTTTGAATGGAATTAATTTTCTTGGTTATTTCTTGATGAGAAAGATTTCTATAAAATTATTTCCCTTAAACTGCACAGAAGTAGGAGCAATAAAAGTTTTCAATGTGTTTCCAGTTTTAGCAAAACACACATAAAATTATCATCTAAATAAATTGCCCTTCTTTCAAGAAAAGTAAAAACAGAACAGCAATTCTTTTCATTATACTAATCTAGAAAAAGTTGCATCTCATTGTTAGGCACAAAGTCAACAAAAAAACCTTTTAGAAAGAAATTCCTGAAGTAAGGAGGCAATTTACAAAATTTTTATGAAGTTTAGATGTAGACTGAAATCATCCTACCCAGATGCAGTCCTAAATGCATTCAGTTCTGCAAAGAGGACTTTAACAACAAAGTAAATTGCATTGTGAATAGCATAACATCTGCAGCTGCAGAACTCCAGCTTGTAGCAAAGATAACCTACCAGAGTTTTTCTGCTTTTAAACATGACAACACATGAATGATTTGTCACCTATAGTTTTTCCCCAGCATTTTTAAAATAAACCTTGTCGGCACTACGCTGCTCAACATGCTCATTCTCTGAAAACATTTGAAAATATATACAGCATAAATAAGTAAATTCTTTCAAAAGTTTCCCATTGAATTTTAAGTGAGGTCTTTTTGAGAAAAAAATCCTGTTTGGAAAAACTGTCACAATGAAAGAATTCTCTTTTAGAGGACTATGAGAGAGATTTGTCAATTCTTAATGGTGTATTTTTCCAAAGAAATTGCTCCACATTTTTTTCACACTGGTTGTTAACAATAAAAAATGAGTATTTTCATAACAAATGAGAATTGTCTCATTTTAGGTGTGTAGCTTAGGTGTGTTTCAGCAAAGTGAGAAGATTTTCTTCTCATATTTAAAGGGAGAAAGGTGAAAGCTTTCAAATGACAGTGACAGGAAAAGGGGAAGGATGAGGAGTGGTACCTGTTAGGTGTCTGAAATGGTTTAATCGCTGACAGTGTTCAACGTGATGGCAACTGCAAATATCCCAAGTAGGCAATACTAAAGGTGAAACACAGATCGAAAGCCAATTTAAGTTTATTATGAACATATTGTGCTCAAAAAAAAGCAGTTTATGAAAGCCTGTAAATTTGCAGGTGGCTTGCACGTTCCTTGAGAAGGTTCCTGACATTTCAGAAGAGATCAGAATGTCTGGGAATGATTCACAAACAGAGTAATGACTTTACTTGGTGAGTAACCTATATAAACGGGTGCTGGTTGCTTGTAAGTTTTCCTTGTTTCTCTTTCAAAGTCCACATGTTGTTTTGCCAGTCTAGGCAGAGGTGAGCTACACTGGGTTAGCCCTGCTTTGAATGCAGTCCTTCACACAGTTCAGCTGTCACTGTGTTTCTGGACTTTGAGTTAGTCTGTTTTTTGGGAATTAACATATTCATAAAACCTCTGTCAGCATTGCTTGAAAAGAAACAAAAGCCTCCAAAAGATCATTTATTCCACCCACAAAGACATTCCCCGTAGACAACCAGAATTATTTGGGGAATTTTTGAAGAAGGAATGAAATCTACACACATCATTATTAGGAAAAGAAGTTGCACATATTTCATGTGGTGTATTCATACAGAAAGACACTCGAAAAATGAGTAGTGAGTAGTCATTAATTTGCTAAGCTGGATTCCTTAAAATTACATTTTAATGGAATAAGTTAATTTGGTAATCCATATTAATTTCACCAGAAGAATCTTTTATTACAGACCTGAGAGACGGAATTTGGGAAAGTTTGTTACATTTACCCTTATAAGAAAGACTTGAGTTAAATCCTGAATTCCTATTCACTTTTTTTCCTGGAAAATTAGCTTCCTGATCTACATAATGTAATGAATTAGGACAGGTATTTCAGAACCATTTTGCTTTATTTTGCCTACCTTTCAAAGTGGAATTTTCAAAATGAAAATAGATCTGATCGCTTTATTATCATACTCTGATGAAGACTTCCTTTTCTGAAGCAGCCAACCCCCTTTTGTTCTGTTTACATTCATGGGTCATGTTGAGCAATGCCATCTGCTGGCAGAATACGGATGAGTGAGTCACAGTGCAAAAGCCAGGGCAGGAGATAAGAAATACTCGTGTTAAAGAAAGACCAATGGCAAAGGAACTTGCCTCTGTCAAGTTCTTCAGCTGATATTTATGAAAAGGATGCATGAAAACTGTAAGGATATATGTCTCATGTATCTGCAAGATGTCTGTCTTCAAGACACTTAATATGCTTAATAGCCCGTGATGGATTTTTCTTTCAAAATTCTTCTGTAAAATAAATCTTTATGATTTACCTAAATCTGGTAGCAATTGAGGATTCAGTACTGAAAGCATCTTGTCTTACTGAGTACCACACTGTAATCATATGTGTGAAAAATAATGTCTTTAGCAGGTTTTACATCTATTATCTTTGAGTGTCCCCACCCCATCCTTTCTTAGGAAAAAACTGTTAATAATTTACTGCTTAATCATTCATGAATTTCCAGAACATATGTAAAACTTTTCACCAAGCTGAATTTATATTCATACTTATGAAAATCTTCCAGGTCCTTCCAGAGAATAGTAACTCTTAAGACTACAAATTCACTGATGATCAAAACTGCCCTTTTTCCTTATGCTAAGTGAAAATCCCACTCATTTCTCTGCTATTGGTGGTCTGCTCAAAATGTAACAGCAATAGTGTGAGAAGGATGAGGTAAAAAGCAAGTTCAGTAAAATTGAAGACTTTTTTCCCCAGGTCTTTATGAAAATTCTTCATCACATTTGCAGAGCTTTTTAGCAGTGGTTGCCTTATCTCTAACTAGATGTGCAGTCTTGCATAAGAAAAACAGCAGAGTTTTGGTTGATAACATCTGACCTTAAAAGAGTGGTTGGGGTTTTTATTGATTTTTCTGCCAAGACTGCATTTACAGTTGAGATGATTAATTAATGAATTTCTAGTTTCAGAGAGATTATTGCTACTTAAACTGATTAGCTAGCACAGAAGTATTTTATGGCTTTCCAGCAATTAATCTTTATAGCTAAACTGACGTAGGAGTATCTTTTTCAGTGTAGCATTTCTAGTTTGCACAGAAAAGAGTACTGAAACAGTAGTTGACTGTTACTCGTACCAACAAAACAAAAATATGTCACCAGACAAGTCTATCATTAATAACAGGAAAACATATTAAAGGCACTGTGAGTTAAATATAGACCTCTTTGTCATATCCTGTACAGATACAACTTTTTGCACAATGTGGTGTAGAGAGGATGGTCACTTGCTGCCACTCATTCAGACAGTGACAAAGCACTTAAATGAGCTCAAATACAGTCTCCTCAGGGCCGAGAAAAATTCCATTGATTGCTGGTAGCAATAGAGAAAAAGAATATTTTCAAGAAAAAACAAGTTCTTTGGCTCCTGAAAAATAGGAGAAAAAAGGAAAATGGGAAAGAAAAATTGGCATAGAAATGTCACCAGGTTTGGTTTGAATAATCATGACTTGCTGCAGTGCTGTGTTATATATAAAAATTAAATGTACATTACACAACATTGTTTGTAGGAACCATGCTATACTGGATAACATCTCTGCATTTAAAAAAGAACAAAAAATTCTAAAAGGCTCTGCCCTTGGGAAACCGCCTCACACTGACCTAATTACTTTATTAAGCTTGGATTGAATGGTTGATCCCAAAGTAGATGAAGCTGAAAGCAGGAAAACAGAAAATTCTCCCTTTCTCCCTCTGTCTCTCTTTCCCTCTGGGAAGAAATGTCATTAGGATGATGCTTTGTACATAAAAAAATTCTTACTGTGTGTCTCTGTTCAGGAAATTGGCCTAGGTAGCAAATGCATTACACTGTGCAGAGCTGCAATAATTCATGAAAAAAAGAAATTGCCATAATCTTCACTTTGGAGAAGGTGTTGCAAACAGGAAGAAGATTTGTGGGGTGTTTTGCTCTCCAAGTACAAAGGAAAATATATAGAAAAGGAGAGAGTTGAAAGAGGAGAAAGAGAATATAGGAGGAAGTGTTTGGGCTGTCAAAAAATGTGTAGTGTGAAAGAATGTGTTAGGGAACACAGAGCTTTCAAGAGAAAAAACACTAAAATTTTAATCTCATCATAAATGACATAGAAAACAGTGAACAAATCTGATAAGAAAAAGAAAATTCCCTCCTTTAGGGACAAAAGTTGAAGAGGAAAGCAAGGGAAGAACATGGTATTTCTGCTGTCACTAACCATAATGTAAAGCAGTCCCGGGTGAAAACAAATAGTTTCTGTGATCACTCCAGTATCCCCAGAGTGATCAGAAATTACTCAACAATTTTGGATTAGCAGAATAACAAAGGCTGTTCTCAGCTTTTCTCAGTGTGCCTGCAAAATACCCAGGGTACTTTGGGTATAGTATGAGGATGCACAAAGAGGGTGTAGAGTGTCATTCAAGACAATTTCCAAATTTCTTTTGAGATATTTCTGGGACTGCACCAAAACAAACTTGTGTCAGTGGAACAACTAGTTTTAACTACGAGTTTCTTCACCTTATCTTTGAATTGTTCATGCCTCTCCTTGCAGCCATGTGACCTTGATAAGCTTTTGCCACCTGTACTGGAGATCCCCTTAGTGTAAAAACCTGATTTTCACAGATATATGTAACTAAATTAACTGCTAACCTCTGCTTTGAACTAAATCAATAGATTGCTATGTTTATGGCCCTCACAAGAAGCAGTTTTCTGAACTCTGTCTCCCAAGATATATAAACACAAAGGTTATACCACTGCAGTCCTAATCTTACTAACCACAGCAACTCGGGATTCTTGTGTCCACATATGCTTCTCCTCTCTTACCTGCAGTGTTGGAGTGAAAGTTGACATGCAGCTGTCTTTTTTTTCATGTTTCCTAGCACATCACGTCAAAGTTTGGAATTTTTATGTCATGAGAAACTTTGAAGTTTCCATAATTTTTGTTCAAAAAATCAAAGCTTCATGAGAAAATGCAAAAAATAAGTTTTCACAAGGGTGATTTTAGAATAAATATTCTTTTCAGTATCTCTAAACTCCATCTCAAATATTATTTTTGTTTCTGTATTGAGTGAAATATTTTAACTACACCCCATACCATACTATGTATCTTACAGTCATGCTCACCACCTCTGAGATATTGAAGATGACACTATGTAATAGTTGAAATAATCTGTTCTATCTTTAAAACCATTAAAGACAGCTGTTATTCAGTGCTGATTGAAACATCTTATCTCCTTCTACAGATCAAAGCATATACTGTGACACAGTATATGACATAGTGTGGCATTTGGGTATTTTAAATATATGGTCTTCAGATGTTCTCTAGGGATCTCAGATTTAAATACCCCTGGGAAGAAAATCACACAGTTTTGAGGTTTTTGAGTTTGCAAATAATTGCAACACTCCTGTCAGATGATAGGACCTTCCAGGGAAATGTGAAACATAATGTAAGGGCTTCCTAGCACACAAATCAAAAATTTAGTGATAGCTGGAAAGCCCAGTGAAATTACAGCTTATACACAGCCCTTCAGAAAGCTCCCAAATGTGGAATAAAAATGGACAGTAAAATAAAAAGAGGATGTATCAGTGGCTGAATTTGCATGTAGTGAGCTTTCAAATATAATCCTCAGTCTGGACAAAGCTGCCCTGAGTGAATTTCCCCTGTAAGGGTGGTACTTTCTAAAGGTCCAGCGAAGTTAAAAATAATTGAGCTCTACGTGTGGAGAATAGTCTTCAGTTTTGCTTCCAAGTAAAATTAACATTTGAAACACAAGCTGTATTGAGAAAAGTCCATGGGGTTAAAAATTGAAGGAATATCAAAATACCTTCAAACCATTTCTGTGCTAGGCAACTTTTTACTATACTTAATATAGTATATATATATATAGATATAGATATAGATATAGATATTAAAAAAAGGACACAGATAATTCAAGGTTAAATGAACTTTAAATTACATTACTTACATCTGAGATAGAAGTGAAAAGGAATAATACTGTATTTTAATCTTTTTATTCAGGAGTTTGCTCAGGGATCTGGTTAAGAATAACCAGTCACCAGACTCCAGCCTGGCTGGGCATAATATTATTGCAAAGGGCTGATGGCTGCAAATGCTCCGGAAGAATGTGAGTAAACAACCATATTAATTCAACTTGTATAACTGTATATTCAGGATCCAGATGCTTGAGAGTGAACTATTAATGGCCGACTTGGCTTGTATATTCAATTGTATGTTGGATGTTTCATTCTCTGTACTCTGCTATCCGTTCAAGGAACAAACAAAAATGGGATAGTTATTTTAATGTAATAAATGGAGACAATGAATAACAAACATACTACAGTCTCCTGCTTCCCCACTGTTTTCCAAGAACAGAAGCCCCTGAGAGCTGGACACTTTTCCCTAATTTTCTAATCAGTCACATTTTTGGTTAGTTGAACTGTTTCCATTTGCTACCGTTTATTTTTATTATTCTTGGCTCCCCCACAGAAGAGAGAAATTCTGGGGACAGGAGGGTGGGGAGAGAAAGAGAGGGTGTTATGGGGGAGAGACAGACAGACAAAAAAGCAGACAGTATCATATTGCAGAAGTCCTGGCACCCTGATGTCACAGCTTAAGCTCCAACCTAGTGCCATATCCTGAAAACAGACCTTTTTTTACTGTGTGAGCAGAGTAAGGAATTTAGCTCCATTGACAAATAAAAAGGTTTCCACTGTAGCAAGGATTAATACTTCTATGAAGTATGCCCACTGTGTCAAGTGTTACTTCATCAGATAAAGACAGTGTCATTGCCATGAGATTTTGTGTTTCAAAAGTCAAAGAACTACTCTGAAGTCTGTTTTAAAAATATGCTTTGCAAGATTTAACCACAATAAAACACTTAATTGCATTACTTCAACGCAAAAGACATTAGCCAATACACTCTCTAGTACTGTGTGTAGGCATGGACATTTGCAACTCCATAACATCCCATTTACTCTTGTAGAACTGAGTAGATTTTGGATAATCCTTCTAAAGTATTCTATAGGCAGCAAACATCATAAATAGGTAGCTGTGGAAAATTGGTTAGATACAGGCTGCAATGGAGTCATTTGTACTAAAAGTCACTTTACATTTGTTTCCTCTAAAATTTTATGTTCGTTTTATCTACAAAGTTATTTTTGTGATGAGAAGCTGTCATGATTACATGCTTACAGAAGTTCTCATGCCAGAGGTATGCAGTAGTTATTAGAAACACTTCTGAGAGTTTGGGATCCAGCCAGCAGGGGCCAATAGGTAACTCAAAAAGAGAGAACAAATACATTTGCTGAGTCAATTGTGTGCTAAGAATAGTTCTCCCTGCTCTAGGAGTTTATCCCTTGCTTCACACATATTGCTGGTTAGGCTTGGATAACACATAAACACAAATTTCGTGACCCATGAATATTATGATAGTGTCTGAGAAGATACTATCATAATGAATTTCTAGTTAAGGATCAGCATCCAAATTACCTAGGAATCACTGACAAAATTATAGGTACATAAAGAAGTAGATTGTTGATGGTTTGACTGGTTGGACACAGCTGCGTCAGAGTACCCGGAAGAAATTCACACAAACACTCACTACATACACGCACAAATACCACAGAAGTCTGAGCATGAGTTCTTTGGGGCAGTAAACCTATTTGAGGTGGCAAAAAAAGAGGGATGCATAACCTGGAGGAGTTTGGGAGGGAAAGAGTAATGAAGAATTTATATTTTGTCCTCAAAGAATGTCAGACACAATTGATACAACTCAAATAGTGCAATCTCATGTTGCAAGAAGCACAATACTCATCTTTGTATACAAAGAGTGCAATTTGGCCATGTTACAAAAAAATCTAGGAGTATAAATGCAGATCTAAAGAATATTTAATACAACTTTTACATCTAAGGAGTATTGAACTGAGGCAGATGTTGGTGGGGCATAGGGTTGTGGTGTCTGAGAGACAAATATTGAACCATGTTCAGCTGATTACTGTTATTGCATCATTACGGTTTTCATTTCAGCTGCCACTGTGCAGACAATTACACAGACTTTACGAAATGGTTTTCCAAGTCAATCCAAATGTATTAGGATAAATGCTTTAATTTACATTCTTTTAGCTTTAATATGGTTCAAAGCAAAACTTTGTGATCTGAAAAAAAGCAACAGTTCTCAAAGAGTGTCATAAATTCAATTGTGGACATCTTGAGTGAGCAGAGGTACTCAATAATGATTTATTTTTTTATTTTTCAGAAGGTAGTGTGGGCATTGTGAAAGCTCCACCCTTGAAATGAAACTAAGACAGATTGTATGTCACGCCATCTTGCTTTTTTTAAAACATACTACTGTCAAGATTCTTTGATAGTCCCACAGTCCCCTCATGCATAGCAAAGACTGCAGTGTATCAGAATATTACCAGGATTCCAGCTGGCACGTGAAGACATCTCCTATGTAACCCTGTGCACATCATTTCAACTCACTGATTTCCTTCTTCAGGACTGAATTTAGACTGAAGGCACTGAGACTGGAATTGTTTAACCATGAGGTCCTGATTTCTACTGGAACTATAGGAATTACAGAACCCTAGAAAGTCTCTGCACAAAGCATAACTTAGATGATAAAAAGGATCTTTTACTGTACAGAAAAGCAAATTAGATTTTAACATATTTAGCTTTTCATAATGTGTATTTGAAGAAATAAATTACATGTAGTGTTCATGTCAGCTCTGCCATTTTCTAAAGACAGGATAACGAGGTTGGTGTGTTTTGTAAGCATGGCTTTTTCTTTACAGATCTTAGCCTTATGATTTCAGAGAGGTGCTAAGATAACATGATGTTTTAAGCCCTCCACACTTGTTGGACAACTAGAAACATTTTCATAGGTACTAAGATCACAAGGAAACATTCATTGTGACTATTTTAAATTTTAGGCTAATTTAATCCAGAAATATTATGACAGTCAGAGGGAAAGGGAGAGGCTCTATTTTAAATTCAAGTTGATCTTCTGTGTGTTTCCATTTCTACTTGATGGTGCAACAGCTTTCCTAAGGTACATAAGTGAGAATGGAATTATCTGAACTACATTTTATTCTTAAATACAGGCATAATCCCTTCTAGTGACAGCTAGTCCTGTAGTCTAGCTGTCTAATGTAGAGTTTTTATTAGCTGTCACTTATTTATTTATCTGTGCTTCTTTTATGTGAATTTCTTCAGCAAAACTCAGAATTTTGTGTCCTAAATACACTCTTAGCTGACTAAAATGCCAGCCACTCTTTCTGTAAATGTTATAGATTTGTGCTTTTTCTACAGAGTTCAAGTAACATTAGAGTCTTGCAAGGGACTCATTGACTGCCAGCATTAGGAAATGGCACAGACTGATGGGAGTGGGTCTGTGGGTCCCCTCATCTGGTAACAAGGACCTGATGCCCATGTTAAATGTTTTGAAACCTTTTATTTCAGGCTATCTCTAGCTTGTTTCAGTGGACTGAATACCCAGTGATGGCTGGTTCACATCAGCTCTGCTCCTGGGGCATGTCATTGTTTAGTTTCATCCGAAAAGTGTCCAGTTTCAGAAGTCCTAGGAACATTGTTCACCGAAGTACAGCAAGAGGGGGCAATCAAGAGACTGCCTTCAATACTCTTAATCTGAGTAAAAAATTACTGTGTAAATATCATAGTTTTCATGTACTGAGAAAAAAAACCAAACCCAAACCACCCTACCTTGTGAAAATCTTTGCTGGTAAGAGCAATGCTGAGAAAAATGCAATAAATCAACTCCGCATTCTAAAGAAACAAAATAACCTTTTTCCAACATCAGAAAAGGCAGACAGCTTTCTGTGTCACTTACTTGTTTGCTTTGAAGAAGAAATAAACAAAGCATTAAACCAGACTACCAGCTTCCCCAAAAGGTCATACCTGCCAGCAACATATCTCAGGGGGGTGAATTTCACAGCAGATCATGAGCAAACCTGTGCTGTAAACATCAAAGTCCCTTCAGATGTTAAAACCCAAAATTGTTGTGGATTTTGTCGAATTATGAACACCTAACAAGAAAATGGATTTCATGCCTGGCAGGTTAACAATGCATCACAGTAGTGAGTCCCAGTAATGCTGTTCTAAGTGTGCTCTCTCTGGTGTACCCATAAAATTCCAAAGATTTTAAGCTAAGCCCACTCCACCCTGGTCTGCAGCCTGTTTTATGCAGGCTGCTTGAGAATTCCCATACCACCCCTGCCTGTGATGCTCCTACACTAAGAAGCAGCATCTGGCAGGGCCATGCTTTCAAGAAAAATGTAGGAGTGAATAGATGGATTGGTGCTGGAGGCCTTAAACACCAGGTAGGAAACCTGCATTCACCCTCTTCTTCTGTCAAAGCGGTTCATGCGTGTCCTGGATCCAAAACATCAAAGACAAGATTTCTTTGATCTTCACGCTAGACCTTTCTTCTCTTCTTGAAGAAAAGATCTCACCCACGTTATCATTGCCTGGTAGAAATATGAAAGAATAAAAGTTGTGAAAAATTCATTTTTGAGGACTATTGAGTATCCCTCCTCCATAGTAGTTCCTTTGTATCTCTCCAGCTTGTCTTAGATAGCTACTGTCTTTTATAAGAGCAGATATTTGAGCTGTCACTCTGACAACTCTTGATTTTAGAAACTTAGAACACATTTTTCTACAAAATAATTGGTGTAATTTGTTCATTTGTCTTATTTACATCTCAGCAGTGCTGCACCTACTGGTAGCTGAGTCATTACAAGACACTCCAGGCTCCTTGAAATCTTTGAGGAAATTCTCATTACAGAGATCATATCGACAACAAGGAGCAAGACTAGAAAAGACATCAGAGTTTTCAAAGAGTTTAGTGACATAGGCAATATAAACCCATGAAAGGAAAGGATGCATCAGCTGTCAAAACTCCATTATCTGAACTACCTCTTTCTAAGCTAGTGTTCAAGATTTCATCTTGACCAGCAACTAAATAGTTACTTTATAAAAAGTCTAACTTCTGGTTTGGCTCAGAAAACTAGAACTTTGTTTATTTTTCCATCCAAATTTCTCATAGTAAGAAGCTAATGTAATTTACTTTTTTCAGTCATACAGACGAAGACACTCAAAGACACTCAGACAATTGCCACTTTTCTCAGTGTTTCGAGGATATGTGCAGTTTGCTAGGCACATGGTGAAATAAGTTATGCAAAAAATCTTATAAAGCGAGAAGCAGTAGCTTTTCTAGTCAGAGTGACTAACCAATAGTTGTTTTTCCTGGGATATTTCAATTAAGAGAAAATATTATGCTAGACTTGAAGCAGTGCTAGTGTCTTTGAGGGAGCTCTGGTTAGAACAGAAACAATACTGCTAAATTCTGCCAGTGAAAAGCACAAATGCAATAGGAGTATTGCACCTCTAATGTGGCTGGAACAGCAAAAGAAGTCCTTGCCTCCTACCAAGTTCTGAGGCTGACACATTCATCAAAAAATGTAGAAAATTCTGCTCTCTTGGATAGAGAGAACGAAACGAAAACAAACCCACTTAGTCTGAAGCCAACACCTCCACCCCAAAAACCCACAGTGTCCAAGACAGGCTTTTGTAGTTTTCTGAAGCTCCTTTCTTTATCTGTTTCTCTATTCTCCAACTGAGAAGTTTCTTTTCTGCATACACAGTTTAGCAAAGCAATTTTAAGCCACATCTTTTCACACAGATCATCTGAATTTTATTTGGGTTTTTATTTGTGGAAGCCTTAGCTCTCTCCTTCCGCTACCTCAAAAGTTCCTTAGTTCTGGTGAAAGATAAATCCAGCACAGTTACATACTTTTGTTCCAGTAGTCCTAAATGGGGCAAACCTAAATCATCTATCCAAACAAAAAGAAAAAGAAATAATTTGACAGAGTATCAGTGCTGAAAAAAATCCCTCTGATGTGTACATATATGAAATTTTTTTGGAAGTGTTTCACATTGTCAAAATTCAGTTCCTGTCCAAATCACTTTCTTGAGTGTGTTCCAAGCCCCATGGTAGCTTTTCTTTCAGGTACCTAGGGCAGGCCATGCTCACACAGTCCTGATGAAACACTACAGTTTCTGTAGAAATTGCAAGCTGGAAGGTATTCTTTACCTTCACTAAATTCACTATTTTATTAAACTTTCTCTCTTTACTAAAAAATCCTGCACCAGTATTTCCAATTTTCCATGGAGAAGAGGAAAAAAAAAGATGTCAAGACATCATATCCTACAAGATTCTTAAATTTGGGATTTTTTTTCTTTAGACATTTTGCAAAAAGAAAAATGAGACAGATATTTTTAGCATATGCCCAGATGTAAATACTGGAGTACCCTTCATATAACATATGCCTGTTTTCTATAGATGATCTAGAAAAAAAGAGCATAACACTTACTAAGCAGTAAAAACTATGATCATGCTTAGTATTTCCACTATTCAAGCAAAGCCTTGAAAATCCAGGATCCATAAAACCTCACAGTTTCCAGATCTGTGTTTAAATTTAACTGACATGACAATCTCTGCAGATTTTATTCAATAGTGCCAATTCCAATTCCACAGCCTTTTGGTATCTGAATGGATAAGTAGCACCCAATATTTGCATGTAGCTGCAGTCCAGCATGCCCCTTCTCAAAAAGATCCTTGTACTTTGACAGCTACATATTGCAATAAAACTTAAAATGGCACTGTTATATGGGTCCTCCTCCCTTAAACCATACTGTCTTTGGCAATACAACCATTGTCCTTCCTGCACCTGTAGCTGTAGCTGAGCCTGTTTGGCTTCAAACCCTATAGATATCACAGAATATTCTGAGTTGGCAGGGATCCACATGATCACTGAGTCCAGCTCCTGGGTGAATGGCCCATTCAAGGATTGAATCCACAACCTTGGTGTTTTCAGCATCATGCTCTAACTAACTGAGTTAATCCCAGTCCATATTTTTCCTTTTTGGGGGCAAGGTTTTATTTATCTAAAAATACTGAAATGTTTTAGAGCCACTCTATCAAGGTTAGCTATTTTCAACTTGTCATGTACAACAGCCAGCTGGTCTGTCTGATTGTTAGCTACTTTTGCCTCATTCCTTATAAACTCATGCTCCCCCCAGAAACCCTGAGATCCTGATGGTATGCTGAGCTTGATGGCAATTGCCTTAACCAAGAAATCTGCTAGGCTCTCACAGTCTAATTAATTACATCAGTTTCTTTACATTTATGTAGGAAAAATCTGTTTCCTGATATAAGTGCTCTGTTAGATAATAGATGCAATTCTGATTGCAGAGGTGGTGGACTACTCATAGGTTGCAGCCAAGTACTATCATCATACTACAACTTGACTGTACTTAATTGGGCACTGGCTTTATCACTCTGTGAAAGCAACATGAAATGCAAATCAAATCAGGTGCATCTAGGAGTAGCCCTTGATTAGAGTTTTAATTTTCAAGGACATCTAAAGAAAACAGCTGCAAAAGCAAGGACATCTGTGAAGTAGATTAGCTGGCTTAGCATGGGGTGCCTAAACACAAACCTTTCTGACATCCGTACCAGCCATCTGTTCCTCAGCCCTTCTAGCCTGCTCCTGACTGTCACACACAAAGCTGGAGGGCAGCCAGCTCTATTTAATCGTGCCTTATATCATAAACCTTCTGATCCAATCTTTTCCCGTCTCTGCTAGGGCTTCATGACATACCACCACTGCATGTGTGCTGTGAGCATTTAACAGTCAGCTCTGCAGAGAAAGTCCCAGACTACCATTCAACATGGATCCCTCCAGCTCACCCAGAGTGCCCCAGGATATCAGTGGAATCTTGCTGTTAATAGGAGCAGTCTCCATTAATGGTAGCTAACTTGTAAGTTTGTTCAGTAGCAAATATAAACCTTCTGATCTTAACCTGCCACACATGCATTCTGGCAAATAAGTCATGCCAAGATTGTTGTAGAGCCTACACTCATTCCTTTGTGGTTCCTCTCTCCATACTGGTGACAATGACGACAACAAATGAAAAGTCTGTCTCAACAAGACATATATTAAGCCAAAAAGAAGACAAAAATTGCTTGAACTCACATCAAACCAGCTTTAGCAACTCATGGAAGATACAAAATTGAAATTATAGACATGGTATGTGGGGTTGCAAGATTTTGTTTTAAAAGTTTTATTATAAGTTTAGTATAGTTTTAGTTACCCTATATGGGCCCCTTGTCTTGGAGTTTTCTCTTATCATAAGTTGATAAGGGTTTTTATGCCTCTCTGGTCTTTGCCCAGAGACTGTTTCCTATTGGTCCTTTCCCCATGATGATCCCTGCCCATCCTCTCCAATGTATCCTTCTTCCCTCTGTCCATCACTGAGTCCTTATCTCCAAGGTCCAGAACCTTCGAGGAGATTTGGACAGCAGTTGGCAGATTCCCCAGAGACCCCTCCCCAAATTACCTTTATTTGTTAGTAGTTAGGTAATCCAGTTGGCATTTGTTGCTTTGCTTTGTTTTATTGGTTCATAGTTTGTACTCACCCCTTGAGCCTGTCCTGGACAAAACCCCCCTGCAGCCCAGGTCTGGGGTCTCTCCTGAGGCACCGGGCCTGAGGTAAGGGGTTCCCCTGTGACCCCGAATAAACCTCTGTTCCCCGAACCTCCGAGAGTCCCCTCTTTCATTTACACCACGGCCGTGACAGCGAAAGTCCAGGGGCTGCTGAGCCAAGAACTCACAAATTGATTCTGTTGAGGCATATCAGAGCTACCGGGTGGTCCAGCCGAGCAGCGGGCTGACCAAAGAGATACGCACCCCAACAATGGCAACCAGTTACTATTTTCTTTATCAAAGACTGCTTTTGCTTCTAACACACTGCTACAGGAGCACAGGTTCTGGAAAATGGTCTGAACTATCTTTGCAAGCTGTTTGATTGATCCTATGTCAGTTATAGAAGTGCCTTTACACTAATGGGGACTGGCAATAGGGAAGCATTAAAGCAGATAAAATGTTTATATTAATACAATGAAGAAAAGTTCAATTGCAATGAATGTAAATGTAACCCACTAGTTATTCTGATTATCATATACTGGATAAAGTCTTTACTTGTGAGGTAAATTCCTTTACTTTAGAGGTAAATTCCTTACTAGAAATTTACTTCTAAATTCCTATTATCTAGTAAGGATCTCAAAAAAACAATTGCAATAAAATTGTGCTTTTGTGTGCATTATTTAACAAGGATTTAGGAGAAGTGTCACACAAAGCCATTAGCAGTTAGTAAAGTATTAGAAGATGGTACAAGACAAATGTGTTTAGATCATGTATATTTGAAAACAGAAAAAAAAAATGTGTTCTGTCTCCTACATGCCTGTTTCTGAGTACAACCTGAGGTGCCACAAGCCTGTCCCTGATTTCAGGGTAAGCCAAGGAACTGAACTGCCTGTGTAGGGCTGACATGAAGATTTAATGTGCTTCCCAAATCCATAGATTATGATGCTAGTCTTGATATAAAGATGCATACCATCTGCACCCAGAGAAAGACGGATATAAAATCCAGAAAGACTTAACCAACTTATAAATTTCTGGGAAATAAATCTCTGTCCTCAAGGTGAGAGCCTCAAGTGATCCTTACAGTAATAATTTGGAGTTATCATTTGATTTCATAGTAAGGCAGCCAAGTTAAGTCTGTAAACAAAATGAATGTGCAGTGTCAAATGAGCCTTCTCTGATTCAGGAATGTCAAAAAAGTGTCGCAGTATCATAATCTGTTACAATGATGTTAAATCTTTTGGAAAATAATCTGGAGAGAGGAGATGTTTCAGGAGAGATGCTTCAGAAGGTTGCAGATAGAATGTTATTTTCTGCCAATCACCTTTGCAGATCTGTTCAGCCCGCCTGCACACATTTGCAAACTGCAGGACAGCAGACACAATTTCCTCCCTTTGACAATTCCCCCTTCTCACACCCTGCCCTTCCCTGACCAAGAGACACCAGTGATCCCACCAGTGACCTCCGGCACTTTGGTGGGCAGGGAAAGGAGGGGTGAGGAAGGCAGCGGGGGTATGAGGTCTGCCTTGAAGTGGTGAGCAATGTGAGTCCTGTTATTACTCTGGGTTAGGGGCAGTGTAGGCTGGAATATTGCAGGCTGCTGGGACTCAAGTCAGGGCTCTTTTGAAGCACCTGGAGAGCTGGTATCAGTGAGTTTCTAGGTGTAACAATTATGGTAGAACTGGCACCTTAAATTTCTCCCTTTTCACTACTCTCAATGCTGACATTCCACCAAACATAGTGCGTTCTTAACTCATTTTGCCTCTCTTCCATTCATCATAGGCACACAAACAGAATACATATTTATGGATTTTATTGCAAAGGACTGCAACCACAGCTGAGCATTACAGGAGCCTTTGCACTTCATCTTGTCCTCAGAAACAGGAAAAGATCTCTGACGGGTGGGTAACTCCACTTTAAGGAGTGTCTTCATAAATCTACCCTAAAGACACAGAGGTGCAGTCAGACTGCTGATTAGACCTTTGACAGACACTGAAAGAACATTTACTGCATATGAAGATTAGATAAGATGTTCTTTGTCAATTTTTTTTCTTTTCTGCTTAAGTGGATAGGATGAAAGACAGGAAGTTTCTCTAGTCTTATGTTTTCACACCGTAGATTAGAGACGAGTTAGTTCCGAATTTCCACTTAAAATGTCTCTTGGAATGCATAGCTAATTTCCTGCAGACATGATTCTTGGGCTGTTATGTAGAGTTCCAATAAATCTCTCAAAAATCTGTCCAAATAACTTTCAGGCGTAGGATTTTTTTCCTTCCTTTTTTTTTTATGTTCTCTTTTTGAATATAGGCATCAAGGTAAATTCACGATGAGGAACTCACTGTGTTGTTCTAGATAATCACTTTTTACAAACATTTTCTGAAGAATGCTACACAAGATAAAATGCAATCAATAGAATGTAGAAGAGCTCCATAGCAGCACTCATTAGTACTGAATTTATGAGAAAAGTAGATGAGCTTACGTACTAAACAACTACATTAGAAGGTTGGGAAAGCTGTGGTTCCAGACATGCTTATTTTGTCCTGGAAAACCACAGTGGAATAGACCTACAATATGGAAGTCTCATGAATCATCTACACAGCTTCACTGTGTGAATCCCATGATAATGCTTTCATGGGATTCCCCAGACTGTATTCCTGTGAAACATTATGGTCAGTCAAACTGGGTTGAAATCACAGTGAGAGGAGAATCAGACACCTGATAATGAGGGTGCTTTCTGTGGTATACACTTTCTGTTTCTCTCCAACCTTCAGAATTGTTGCAATCTCTCCCTATTTTTCCTTTGGTATCCACTTTCCTTTGTAGTTTCCTACTCTGGATTGTCCTTTCACTGTAAAATTTGGTGAAGAACAGTTCCCCATTTTGTTTATCTACTCTCTTCATAATTGTGTAAGCTTTTATCATATCTCACTGCACTCAACCTATCACTGCATTGCAGCATTCAGCTCTGCAGGGTGGAATCCCAGCTGGTTTAATCCCCCTACAGAAGGCAGCTGCTATATGCCTGAAGTGTTTTCAGTTGAAGTCAGCACCTTGACTTCATTGCCCCAGGGAACTGAAGATCAGAACTGCACAGAATAATAATAGTAAAAAAGGTGTGCATGATTTTGTACAATGTAAAAATTACTTCTCCAGTTTATGTCATTCCTCAACAAAACCTTCTTGTCCTTTTTGTCTGCCTTTTTAAATGGAGCAAAAATTGCTGAGGATTTGAAGTGCTGACATTTTGCATTTGCTATTTCCTTCATTTGACAAGGTATGCAATTCTTACACACTGAACTTTCTACTGTGATATCCTTCTTGTCTTACCACTGAAGGCCTCAGTGTTTAACTGGCTTTTATTTTTGGATGAGTTTGATTTCCTGTTTAATTATGGCACATGTTTCACCTGGCCTTATGTAGAAACAGCCCTACTATAAGCAGAGGTCCAGTAGAAGAGAAAGAAAGAGAAAGGGAAAAAGGGAAAACATTTAGAATGGTAACATTTTTCCTGCAACACAGGCTTTCTTTAAATAGAGCTTATGTAGATGTCATTGTCAAATACCTAATGGCAACATATTTATTTCTCAGTTCTCAAATCTAGAAGACAAATATGTCTTCATACAAAAAGAAGTTAAAAAACAACTGTTCATCTTGCAGGCATATTAAATTTGTTTTATTTTCTGCTAAGTTGCTGTCTAGAATAAAGCTGTATAATTTTCTGCTGGTTAAAGACTATTTCTTTTTATTTTGCTAGTGAAAACTCTCATAATAAATAAGACAACAATACACAAATACGAAAAATTGAGAAATTTATTAGAAAAACAAAAGTTATCACACTATTTTTAATGAAAAAATAGTCTTTCTTAAGTATTCCAAAGAGTCCAGGTATGGTTACATAGAATAAAGGCCTTCTTCATTCTATAAATATATTGAATATTTTGATAATAATGCAAGCTTTTCTTTCTACACATACATTTGCTTTTTAGCATTTTATTTCAAAATTTTGACCAGTAGGTATGAAGCAGACTCTTAAAGCTCCTGTAAAAGCCACTTGTCATAGAATTTCAAGTTGCATGTTCACAGCTCCTAGTGCGTGAGCCTAGTGAATAGAGTTGGTGATACATATTCATGCACCTTTAAAGATATGTGCATGCTATATGGTTATAACCATTACTATTCAGAATTTGGTGCTTAATGGCCTCTTGACATGACCCCTAAATTGCAAAGCTGTTAAAGCTGTACATGTCCAAATTGTTGAAATATAACATGTTCAATATATCTGTTGGTGTCCTGTGGTGGGGATGCAGCAAACATCCAAAAAGTAACCAGCTGTTGAACCTTTGTTGCATGTGTCACTAATTACTTGCTTCATTCATGGACAAATATGTTATATTTTCTTGTAGGCATTTGCTGATCTGGGCCTCACTGAGGTGTGAGCTATCTACAAAATAGAAAACAACTGAATTACTTTTATCAATCAGCTTTACTTGATAGATTGGTTGGTCAAAAGAAGCATTTTCAACAGATCAAATAAGGAACAGGCAGAGGTGTTAGTGGTTGGTTTATGACTTAATTTATCATTCGTTATTTATATGCAATGATGGTGGTATGAGAGTGGCAGTGACAAAATTTATTCCAGTTGTGTTTGACTTCAAAGGAAAATTTGGAAATCTCCTGTTTACCTTCCCAGGTCTCCAAGAGGTCAACTCATTGCTTCTCAGATAACAAGGTATTTTCTCACCTCAACAGTCTCTAGGTACTAAAAAAATTAACTTTGAGTCACAAGCAGCTGCTTAAATTTGTCAGGAAGGACCAACACCATGCAGATGGTGCTTGCAGATGGGAACTGGAATCAAGTGTACTCACATGAAGAGTTTTTGTCCTTAATAAACCTCCAGAATTATCCCAGTTCCTTTCAAAGCCATAGCTTACTCCTTGTCCTAAATTTTTGGAGTCTCTATTGGAGCCTCTATCTCATGCTGTTCTGCCTTTTGGCCAGGATATTCCCCAAATGGGTTGCTACTCTTGTATATCAGATATGGCTGCATACTGCTCTGCAATGTTTTGAGAACTCTGTCTTCTCTCTCTGTCCAGGCTGGACTCCTATTACAAATCAACAAATTTTAGAGATAAGGTAATTACTTGAAAAGTAAATGTGGTCCTCATAGGGCCTCACAGGAATTCACTAATATTTCCTACTATAAGCTTATGCCTGAAGTGATAAATAATTCAACCTAGCCATAGAGATGTATGATGCACAGATGGAACATACCAGTGCTGAACAGAAAAAATTTGCAATTTGATGAGATGTCCTTTTTGGGAAACTGATAACAATCTATGTGATAATCTCGTGACATGGTCTCTCTATGAAACACACGGCAAACTTGACAGCCATTTACCTTGCCATGTTTTTTTAAATCCCTATGTGGGCATACAGAAACTTGAAATATCCTCCATTAAGTAAAAATAAGGGAAAAAATACTCTTAAAAGCAAAAAGCCAGGAACTTTACCCTTTACTGGTGACCTTTAAAGACAGAAGTAATAAGCGGTTCTGAAAGAGCAGCACTCAGGTAACCTCAGTGATCCTTTCTCTTAAATGTCATTTGAGGCAAAAAAAAAATCACAGTATATTTCCAGGTTTATAGAATAAAGCTACTTCTAGTACTATGTTCAGATTTATTTGCTGTTACACCATACTGCTATTGTTAAACACATGTCTGATTCCAGACGCCCTCTATATTTTCTAACTTAGAGGAATCCTCTTCTATATATGCTCACTCAGAGCAAATATTTTTATCTTAGAGAGCTTAAATGTTATTTAAGTTCTTCTATGTATAAAAAATACTGATTTGATTCTCAGATGGCCAGTTTGTAGCAACTGCCTGTAGATTTGACATTTGAGTTATATGATTTTTACATTAACAGTCTAAATATTCACCTGTACTACGCAGGGGAACCAGGAAGTGAAATTTGGATTTTTATGATGTGCTGGCTGCTCTGCTAATGACAATGAATTGATTTCTCATGTATGTAACACCCACACTTTTTGGTGCTTTATTTCAATCTGGGCTTAAACTATGACGTGAAGTCAGTAGTCCTTGTATCCTTAAATCCTTCAGAAGCAGACCTAGATTTGTAGGACCTTCTTTGCAAAAATACATTTCAGTCAAAGAATTACCAATAAACTCTTTAATATTCATTATTTGAAGGTTGGACTTGTGACTAAAGCTACTGCTAATGATCTAGTTCAGTTTAGATTACAAATGCACTTACAAAATTACTCATTCAGTTTTGTATTTTTTTGTGCTTTGGTTACAGACCAAATTGGGCTCAGAGTACTTGAGCTGGGGTGCTTATTAATGAAGTTAAATTAGAAGTAGTGGCATATGCACAGGAAATGCAGGCTGACTGTTGTGTGAGAAGTGCACAGAGAGGCACATCTCATTTTTCCACCAGGAAAATTTCCCAGGAAGTACAGAGATGTACCATATTCTGGGCACTTTGGCCTTCTCTTGGATTGTGCAAGTAATATGTAAAAGTCACCATGAAGTATGCCCAACTGAAGCCAGTGATGGAGATGTAGGGTAGATGAAGGGATTTTTCCAACATTTGAGTAGCTGGGGAAGAAAATAGAACAGCCTCTCTACCCACCTTATGTTCTACAAGTATCAAGGCCACAAATCCTTTAGGCTTGGAGCTGTAACCATCAAAGAAATTTCAGACACATTGGTGAAGAGTAAATAAAATGTTTTTGTTTGGCAGCAAGGCTCCTGCTTTAGCTGAAAAGAAAAACTTGGATTGTTTGTAAAAAATTTTGGCCTAGATTGCATTTGTTTTAAGGGAATAAGTAGCCCCTCGAGTAAAAGATGCGATAAGAGACTAAATTTGGATCCTCAATTGGAGACAGCTGTTAAATAAGTCACAAGTAAAATGACTTTGGCATTGTTAACTCTTGAAAACAGATACAAGCTGAACACTCAACATGCCTGACTTCAGCACCTAATTTTTCACTCCATCTCTGTTTTCTGAGTCCTTAAACAGAACAACTTCAATTTTAAATCTATAGTCTTCTGCCAAGAATTGATTGAAAAAATACGGTTTAAAAATAATGCTCTCTAGGTATATTTTTAATAGTAGAAAGTATCTTTAAAGTAGAACAACTATTATAACATGAAATACATTTTAATAGAATTCCTCCAAATATTTTTGAAAACTAACATCTTCATAACCTGTGGAAAATATTTTCTCCTGAATCGCTTATTATCTATGTCCCCTATTAGATATATTTTGATGATTTCTAAGCAGCGAAATTTCCAATTTTAGAGCCATACAAGGCAAAATATAAGTGCTTTCAAATAAAATTATATTTTCATGTACATAATTTTTTAATTTAGGTACCTTGAATTTCTGCTGGAGCACAGGCTGAGAGCTGAACACCACCACCACCACCACCATTGGCTAATAACCTCTTATTTGGGTTTTCATCCTTCCTTTTTTTCCCTCTTTGGTCTTGCTGGCCATGAATACTTCAGCTGTATATGAGGCTGAGTATCTCCATTCATTTTCAAGTTCATCTTGGCCAAATCTTTCAGTGTCAATCTGACAGAAGGTAGTTGAGTGTGCAGGGAATTTACTTGGGATCTGGGGGAGATCTCTTGTTCTACTCATTATTCTACCCCAGGTGGCCACTGGAAAAATTGCTTGTTCTCAGTATGAGAAACAAGGACAGTAACCCTTCTTGCACACCAGTGGACATGCAGGCAGGGAAGATATCCAAAGACAGTTGTCTACCCAAACCCAGCTTAGGTCCTTTACCCAACATAGTCACAACCAGCTGCAGTTACAAGTGGGAACAGATAACCCATGCTGCAGAGGACAAGACCTTGGGAATCAATGTCTTTGGAAGGTCAAAATATATTCCCAAGCCATAAAAAGTATAGTTTTTACTATTTCAGAAGAGGTGGTTTTTAGGACAGAGGCACAAATTCAGCCAGTGGACCGGTGGTGCTATCCTCTGAGGAAGTGCCTTTCAGAGCAAGTGAATAACACCTCTGACAGTGGTTTTACATAAGAAGACAGAAGTGGCCAGATGCCTTTTCTGAGTGAAACTCGCTGAGGAGCTGGTAGCCTTATCTGCTTCAGTTGTGCCCACTTGACTCCTTCTTGTCAATGAATCCATTTCCCTTATCAAACTTGTCTCATCTTTCAGGGGATTTGACCTTTCTGAATTATACACAGAGCTCTTGTGTAACAGGCCTTATATCAGTGTGTTTACCATCTGTTCTCCTTTTCTGAATGCAGACATGTGTTACTGTTTATCCACTATGTGTCACCAGTTTACTACAACAAATTCAGTCAAGTGGAAATCAGGTCAAGGTGAAATTTATTTCAGGCACTTTTGTTCCACTTCATTTTACAGGTCACCACATGCTAATAATATGAATTCTGAACAAGGATCAAAAAAACCAAATAAAATTATGTTCTGGCTTCTGACTGACATTTTCAATGGATTGTTTCATTCACCTTTTGGAAAACCTCATCCTGTACTTGGCTTAACTGGAAAACGTAGCTGCTGGAAATTTTAGCAGATTGTTGGACAATATGGAAGGTGAATGCTGGACACAATGCAAAGCTAAAGAAAAGAAAGTATATTTGTCTTTTAACACTGTATAGTGGGCAGGGAAGTTGTATAATTCCCATCCTTTCCTCGTGTGTACTGGATGCGAGGAACACAATGTAAAATCCTGAAAAAAATGTCCACACCCACTTGCCACCACCCCAAAGATTAAGCAGATTTTAATTTGATTCCCTGGAAATCAGTCTGCATTTAGCCTTTGTGTTATTGAGCAATACAGTATTATTACATGGAATAATTATTACTAATTATAATTCTGTGAGAATGGGGCATGAATATGGGTTCAGAAGTGAGATGACTTCAAAGGATGTGTAAGAATAGACACTGATTACCCTGGGCCTCCATGACTGCTTGCTGGTGGGATGAGGTATGTTGGGTGTACTCAGCCCTTTAGACCTCAGAGAATAACCTAAGACATTTACTTGGATTTTTGTGCAAATTGGCTTTAGCTATGGAAATTTCATGAACTGCTTTCCCCAGAAAAAGCAATTTTGCAGACCTCGAAGTACATACCAGAGCTATTACCACTGTGCTTGTGCAAAGAATCCCTTCCTCTTTACATAAACATAAATTACTTGGTTCTGTAGACCCCTGAGAAAGTTTAATCTACTCAAGGCTCAAGACATGGAAATATAGTGAGTGAACAAGCTTTTGCCTTAAAACATGCATTTCTTTCACATGATTGTGTTTCTCAGTATTAGCTTTTCTAAAGCAGTCCATTCTTATAGAGGAAAAAAAAGGATTCTTCCAAAATGTTTGCAATTTCTGCTCACTCATTTTATTACCATTTCAAATGTGTTTCATGACCTTTTATTAAGAGTCATGTTCTAGTCTTCAGGTCAAAGAGCTTTTAGCAAATAAAAGTACGTGACACCAACCTCAATAACAGCAAATGGAATCCTCAGCCACAGAGAGATGCACTTTCCTATCTCCTTTGCTCCCTCTCTTCTCCATAAGCAGGCTGATCTATGGTAAGATTGAGCAAAGATTCACTTTTCTGAGTAAATCTATTGTCACAGATTAGGTCAGTGTAGAACACTAGCTATGGTTATAGCATGTGTTGATAAACTTATTGGGACAAAATGTAAATTAATTGGAAATATGGGTTAATAATATTCATTCATATAGCACAAAGACTCCCAGATTTGCTGATTTGCATAAGTGTTGAATACTTTCACAGAGCTGTGTCCCATTGTTCATAGATGTGACCCATGATACTGATCCCATGTTGCCATTTTTTAAGAAACTGATAAAAAACCACGTTCAATTGAACATCATAACATGCTTGAGTTATTTTACTTGTGGCTAAATATTTCTATGTCATTAATCTGGAAAAGAATGAGCTAGCATGGAGATCCACTGAGCTAGGTCATGTAAAATAGACAAAGGAATTGTTGGTTCTGGCCCATATGGGCATGCTATCTATCTTTATATGATGGGACCATTGTAGTTCCACTGAGGGAATGGAGGGTGACTGCAGCATTTGGGGTTTTCATGGTAATTCCATTTCAAAAAATTAAAAGAAGTCTTGAAGTCAGCTGCTAATCTCAAGGGATTCACTGTGTCAGTGAAGATGGGGTCTCCTACAGGATGATGCAAAACAAGAGCCCACACATCTCTCTTGATTTCAAGGTGACACCATCCAGATTTTCAGGTATACATCTTCCATAGGAACACCAATCTACTGCTGAGGAGCTTAAAAAAAAGTGTAGGTGGTCCTCCAGTGAACAGGGTTTTGCTACAATTCCAAGAAGAACAAAACTTCTGTGCAGGTTTTTTGATGCTCCTCCCTGTGTTCATATATTCCATCATGAACTTCAGAGAAGCCTTGCCTGTCATAGTACTCTGTTTACTACCTGTAAGTTGAGGATTCAAATATTTATTTCCTTTCTCTAGTCTGGATGCAACTTTTGTGACGTGAGTTTTCTCTGAGCTTGAGAGAAATGGGTAGAAGCTCATAAACATATGTTATACATTTTTAGATCATGTGTTGAGTTGACCTTGACTGGATACCAGTTGCCCACCAAGCTGCTGTGTCACTCTCCTCCTCATTAGGACAAGGCAGGGAGAAAATAAGATGGAAGAAAACATATGGGTCAAGATAAAAGGCAGTTTAATAAAGCAAAAGAAAACACTGCACATGCAGAAGCAAGGAAAACCAAAAGATTTATTGTCTACTTTCAATCAGCAGACAATATCCAGCCATTCCCTGCGAAGCAGGGCCTCAGTACATGTAGCAATTGCTCTGGTAGAAAAATGTCATAATAGAAAATGCCCCCCTCCTCTTTCTCTTAGCTTCTGTTGCTAAACAGACATCACATGGTATGGAATATCCCTGTGGGCAGTTTGGGTCAGCTGTCCTGGATATGTTACCTCCAAAAGCCATGTCTACTACCTGCCGACTACTGAGGGGAAAATGTTGAAGAGACCATGTTGAAGCTGTGTAAGTGCTTCTCAACAGCAGCCAAAACACTGGTGTGTTATCAACACTTTTCTAGCTGCTAATACAAAGCACCAAAACACAGCACTGTGAGGGCAGCTGTGGGAAAATTAACTCCACCTCAGCCAAACCCAATACAGTTGATCATGATATTAGTTCAATAATGTTTGATGGAGAGCTGTGTTTCTATAACTAGACATTATCTGAATATGTAGTAGAGTCTCTACAGAGCACTGGAATTCCTGTAGATTAAGCAGTTTCTCTAATCAGAATAGAAAAAATGTCTCTCTGCCCACCACCACCAGGGAGTCTAGAGCAACTGCAATAGCTGGAATTGATTCTTCCTTTTTTCCCTCAACACAGTGCATTGCAGTATAAATGTTTAGGTCACAATTCTGTTAGGTTGTTGAGTCAGGAATATGGCACACCTCAAGGCTGTAGTATTATAGTCAAGAAACGTAAAACATCTAAAACCAAAGCACAGCAAAATACATGCTTCTGCCTTTTCCTTATCAAAACTGGATTCCTAGACTGCCTTCACACATGGAATAGAGCTGTAGAAAGAGTGTTATTAAACATTAGACCTTTGTAACCTGGCACCAGCCTCTCAGCTCAGTACAAAGGTTCACCTTCCCCTCCCCTCCCCTGCTCTGCTGATCTCTGACTGAGATCAGCATCCCTCCACTCTGATCATGACTGCCATAAAGTTTAGCCCTGCCCTCTTCTAACCAGTCCCTCAATCATTTATCACCGACCAGCTACCTGGCAGAAGTGTTACTTGCAGTTGTGCCTTTGTGATATTCAAGCCTTAGATTTGTGGTACTATGAGTCATGCTAAGTTCCCTCGTTAGATCCATTAAAGATTTACAAAATTGGTAAGTATTTTTCTTATGAGTATTTGTTAAAAATAGAAGAAAACATAAGCAACTAAGTCTAAATTTTAAGACATAGCTGTAAAATTTTCTGCAGCTCTACTAAATATCTAAGTGACTTCTGTAAAGTTGTGACAATTGCAACTAAATAGAAACCCTCTTAGCTCCACTCTGGAAAGCTAATATTGGCTCCTTTTGAATAACAAGAGAAAGAGTAACTTTGCACCATAAGCAAAATTAATGTTAAAAAGCCCCAGTAGCATAAAATTACAGGGTCTTTTCCACAATAGGAGTCCTTAGACTGAGCTTATACAAAAGAGTCCACTGTATGAAAAATATTTGATTATTTTAATTAATAGAAAATTTAACATTGTCTATTTCATAGATAATTGTGAAAAACGCCTGCCATGTCCATGGCAATGTGAATAAAGCTAAAAACTACTATGGCTCATGAAAAAAAATCATATCATAAGAAACAGAATGAATTATTTCTGCATTATTTTAAAATTTGATAATTACCTTTAAAAAACATGCCATTTATAGGATCACGTCACTTCTCATATTTAACTTGTCATATTTATAAGATGGCTCACAGTAGTTTAGTGGCTTTCAGTAATTTGTTCAGCATTGGTTCTTTCATTGCATACTGTCCAATTTATTAATTTTTTTTCCATTACTGGTTTTACAGAAGGTACTTCCCTGTAGTATGAAACAAATCAGATCCTATGAAACATGAGGAAAATAGCTAATGGAGGAATTTATTCTGTTTCTGAAAAATAATAATATTCTGAGAAATTTTCCACCACTCTCTAGTCTGTTTCCCACTATTCATCTAATATTGCTGGAATTTTAAGGTGATCATTCTTCACCTTTCCGTTCTTTTACCCTCAAGAACACCTCATACGACATTTATTTATGCCAGAAAATAACTGCAATTACTAATGAAAAGCTATCTATTGTAAAAAAAATTCTACATGTGAATTTAGTTTATTGATCATCACTACAAAGAGACATTAATTATAATAATTTTACTTGAGGAAACACATGGCTATATGGGAAAGAAATATGGTAAAATATGGTGGCACCATGATTTGGACATTTCACATTTAATATGCTTCATTACTCTTATGTATGTATATCAATCACAGTTGTCTCACCTTCATCACAGATTTCTCCTGCTTTAGCAAGATAGTCCCACCATGTGAATCCTTTCATTCTTCTCTTTCCTTCTTCACATTATCTGTGCAATCAATCCCATGAACAGGGTTGCATTTTTCCCTCTACAAAGTGTGAAGGCATTTGTTTCAAATCCTGAGACATGGCCCTGGAACAAGAGTAAGGCTCACCAAGTCAAGACCTCCCTGTAAGATTTACTGAGTCAAGTCTCTGCAACAGGCCTGGACAGATATTGGTCCAAACCAAAAGATGCCTTTCATGTGCTTCAGTGACCTTCAGCTCAGCAGATTTGCAGGTCAGGAGGGATGCAGCAGAGGCTGTGCTTGTCCTCTAGGAGATGGGGTTTACCAACATGGAGCTGGAGTGCAGAGCAGCACTTCGAGCAGGTACAACAGCTACAACTCTCAGCAGGGATGTTCCCTGAGATCCTGAATATGGTAGAACAGTTTCAGCACGTGGCACTGGAGCCATTCCCATGCCAATGCCAGAGTTCTTCTGTTCATACTGCCCTGGGGTGTCCCCACATCTGCGTTGTATGCCGTGTGCTCCTGCACAGGTGTCCCCATTTCCATATCTGCACTTGGAGACAGATTCCCAACTCCAGCAGCTGAGATGTACATTAAGACTGATGAACTATCATGAGTGAAATGGAAGCCTAAGGTAACATATGCAGAGTGATATTGTACTATTTTTGTGAAATAAAGTCATGAAACAACTTGATAAAACTCAATATTGTAATAAAGAACCCCACAAGCGAGCTTGAATATACTTGATTTGAACAGCAGCTCTGAGTTTTGGGGTTTTTGTTTGCCAGACTATTCTGTTCTGTATTTCAGAAAAACTTCAACCTACTTATAAAAGAGGAAAAATAAGGAAAGCTAAAAAGGTAAAAAAAAAAAAGGTGAAAGCTGAAAGCTGAAACTTCCAAAAGACTATGAAACAATATAAAAATAAAGAAACAAAGAGTGCCTCCATATAGAAAAAGGCCAACACAACAAAAATGTCTGTAACTATGGAGATAATACACTTTGAAACAACCTGCCTATAATAAAGTTTCACTTACTGTATTACTGCAAATATTTAATAACTTGTAACACTGCCAAAGCTCAGACTAAACTATAGTTATTTTCCCTGTCAAAAACTATTCAGCTGTGCAATATCAAACCACCAGAAGTCGTCTTTATTACATCCATATGAGAAAAGCTAACCACATTTCATTTTTCTAGAGTAACAGTTTTCTTTATGCTAGCATGCTATGAATGCACTTGGAGATCAAAAAGCTGTTATTTAAAACAAAATGTTAGAATGGTTCAAATTAAAACTAAATCATAATCATTTGTTGAACTGGCAAGACTATGAACAATCTGGTCATGTGATTGTAATTAATACAGAATAATGACTTGACAAAAAGCCTTTCAAAATATAGGTGTATTTATAAAGGTTTGGTTTTAATATACCCATTAGTAGTAACTTTTCAGCTTTTGGTACATCCCAAAGTCACTCAATTATTATGATAAATTGATCACAGAATAATATCATCTTCAAGTTTCGTTGCTTACATATGAACCTATCATTAGTTTGTGCAGTCAGGTGTTGTGGTCTAGGAACTGTATTTCCTAAACCTGTGCCCCCACCAAGACTCTCCCACACCACACATTTGTCTCCCACCCCCTCTTCCTGCTGCTGTGGGATGGAATTGAGAATTGGAGGCACAAAAGCTGAAGATCATGGACTGAGATAAGAACAAATTACTGGAACCAGAAATGAAATAAGAAAATGAATAGTAACAGCAAAAATATTAATAACAAAATTATACAAAAGAGAGAGTGATTCACATGCAGAAATGTTCACTTTGGACCCCAGTAATGAACAATGGTGGATGACTTCCCTGTTGTTTATGTATGAAAGTCTAAAATACCTTCTAAAAAGCCCGTAACTGGACAGACACTAATCCAATACCTTTAATGCCTTTTATGTAATTATTAAACACCTTTATTCTTAATTGTCAGCCATTGCTTAGCCTGTCTTTTTGACAGAAATTCCACAGATGGTGGATTATATTTAGCCAACCATAATTAGGATTTTTGTTGTACACAGTGTCTTGAGCAATAAAAAAATTCAGAAAGTGAGCTCTACAGAGAAAAAAAGGACAGAAAACACCTTAACAGACTGCAGGCAGAGGAGTGGAAGGACTTTAGTAATAAGAGAAGGTAGAGATATTTGTTACTGAAAAGTAAAACAGAACAGGGAGTAGTCCATGTGTTGCCACACAAAACCACATGAAGAAGGCATCAAGAAAAAGCTAACAGAAACATTTACGAGGAACACATGGGTGTTCCTTTGGGGAGGGCAAAACACAGAAGGAATGCAAAAACTGCTGAAGAAGCTATAACAGCACAGAAGTGAAAGGAAACTGCTGAAGGAGAAGATGCTACCACTGATATTTGTTGGTATAGATGGGTAGCAAAAGACCTATCAATACAGGGATTTTAAGGTGGAAAATACATCAAATCTTTTAATTCATTCAGATGTAATGGAGTTCACAAACAGAATTGTGTAGGCATGTATTATTCAGTAGTTATTTATTAGGTTCTGTTACACTTGTGAAATAGTCTACAGGTATCTGGATTTGTCATGAACCTGCTTCTGCATTAATATTAGACAATAATCTCCTGCACAGTTTTCAAGAACTGCTTCTTACAATTTTACTCTAACTGAATTCAGTAGAGAAACTCACATCAATTTTAATGTAGGTGTTGGCTTTTTTTTTCTAATTAGGATGTAAAAAAAAGTCTCTTTCCAGTTTGTCTTCTGGAATACATTTATTTTTAAAATGTGTTTCTGGCAGACTATTTTAAACACATGGGCAGCCTATTAGCTTTTTATCTTGCTGGTTTTTTACCACAGAATTAGCAATAGAAAAACCATCTATTGCATATTCAGTATGCAGCACAGACTTTTGCTAAGCCCTAAGGGAATATAATCCAGCAAGGAAGGAAAAATATTCCTCTCTTCTTTTTCCACAGGACTGTTTTCATTTCCTCCTGCCTTCCACTGGAAGACATCAGACCTTCCCAAGAGAGGCCAGCTTCAGAGTCTGACAGCCAAATGACCTAGAAGAGCGAGACCTCTGGCATTATTCTTGCTTTTTATATCTATTCTGCATGTAAGAGCTATATAAAGAAATGAAGGAGAAATATTTGTTAATTATTCAACTTAATCGCAGACAGAAGCTCCACTGTGAGATTGTATTTATTTTATTGTGCATGAAGATTTGTGCAAATGAACCAAAATTAATGCAGGTAGACAGGAAACAAAGGCAACTAGCAGGTCAAAAGTGCAGTAGACTTGCCGTGCCTGTCTGTATAGCTTGTCCTCAGCACAGAAGACAGGGAACTGTGCATCACTGGGAAGAAATGAGAGGAAGCAGCCAGCCCTTGAGTATGATTATAAAATAGCCCATCTAAATGTTATAACTAAGCTTTCAAGTGTTTCAAGTAAATGTTTAGAATAATTATCTTTTTCCTCTCTGTTGCTTTGGATTTCTAGGGTACTATGCAACTTTATTTTACTTCCACATCTCTATCTCATGAAAGGTCACATTAGCAGTACAGGATTAATTGAATAGTACATTAAATCAAATTATCACAAGTTATTTTTACACATGCTTTTATTATAATTTCAAAAATTGAATATTTAAAAAGATAACCAAGGGCAATGCCACGGTCAGGGACAAAAATACCAATGTTCCATGAGAGCAGAGACTTAAGGTGTGATGCTCTGGGATTACAATTCCTTTAATATTTTCTTAATAAAAAACAATTCTTGCACAGCTTTTCCCTTAGAGCTTGCCATGGAGAACAGGATTTATCTTATGTATTTTTCACTATTTAAAAATTAACTTTTAGCTAAATTTACTGCCCTAATTAATAAAGAGCCCCTTACCCCCAAAGGATTGATTTAATCTCATGGTAGGAGCCATAAACCACTAGTTCCAGATGCAAAGTCATCCTGCTCTTTTCTCCACTGTCTACCTAGACAAGACATCTAGATGTGTCGTTCAGAATACCCAGCTTGTGGACATCCAAAATGAGATGAAACAAAACCCCTTATTCAAATACATAAATGCAGTTAAATGACATGAAAATGCCTCTCTGATTTACTTGAGACTATGGCTCATGTCAGCAGACATTAAAGGATGTAACAGGGCATGTGATTCTCTGTGGCTATTTGCCCTTGGAGCAGATAATAAACTAGTTTGGTTTTTAATGGCTGGGACTTTGATAAAATCTGGGAAAAGGCCTATGAATACAATTTCGAAAAGCAGGTAAACTGTTCTGAAATCTGGCCACAGCAAGGCAATTTTATTTCTAGCATCCAGTAAATGAGCTTACTTGTTGTTTCCCACAGAAAAAACTAGCACCATGAGAGAAAAGTTTCAGAGCTTGTCTGTGTACAGCTGCAAGAAAGAGATACACAATTTAGAAATGATCATCCCCTCTGTGGCTGTGGTTTTTCAAACTGATAAGAGAAAAAGTTATATAGCAAAAGGCTAAAGGTATTCTCTCTCCATACAGGACAAGATACATTCCAGTTCTAGAAGTCTTTGACCTTCTTTAAACTAGGTATGTCTGCTGTTAATGGTCAGATGTTGTTTTCCTGTAAAGTGCTTTAAAGTGTATCTGTTTCTCAAGCCTCATTTTTGGGGAGAAAAACGGAGTTTAAGAAGCTAGATTAGAGGCATTTCTGATAAATCAAGCCAGCTGCTCATACTTACATTACCACAAACCAGCATTTCCCATTTTATATTTAAAGACATGAATAATTTACCCAATGTACTTTGATATTTCTTTGGACTGTCAATTATTACCTGACCAATCCAGATCTGTATGTAAGGGGGTTTTTTAAAGTATTTTATTACTAAATTTAGCTGCACAGTGAATTGGGTTCTCGTCTTTCTGGACTTGTTTCACAGAAGTGGTTTCAGCAGGGAGGAAGAATGCATATGAGAATTCACTCTTGTGTGTATCATGAAGAAAAAATGTCTGGATAAAAGAGTTAATAGGACTGAAAAACAGCATGGGCCCTTAGAGCAACAGAACTAGGAAATTACAGTGTGCCATAAAAATTTAGAGAATTTTTATTAATGTTCACCATACTTTCAGTCTTCATGGTGTTTTTAGCGAACAATTAAGAGCCATCAAACTATTCATAAACTGCAATTATAAGATATAAAAATCCAACCAAACCAAATATAGTAATTGCTCATGTTTGTGAAAATATTTCTGTATTCTCTAGGATATCTTGAACTGAGAACCAGTCAACAAACCTTCTTTTTACAGAGATTTTTGGCAAAGACATTTAATATTAAAATTTCTACTGTTTTTAAGCATCTATGAAGTTGGAAAGAGAGGAATGATGATGAGCAAAATTTTAGGAATCATTTTACTTCTAGTTATGCTAAACCATACCTTGTGGGCCATTAAACCACTTGGTAAGTCTCTGCAATCAGGGGATAGTTGACCCATAAACAGGAAATTACAGTCTGTAAGTCTGGGAAGTTGTATGGGTAAGGAATCCATAAGCAAATGTTACCTACAACATGTACAAGGAATGAGAATGTTGGCCAAGTGACAAAGTTAACCACATAATTTGACTATTCCTGAAATATTACACATAAAGCGCACAAAGCAGGTGTATTTTTTGCATTCTCTAAATTACAAGAGTATTAATCTGTCAGAAAATTCTTCAGCACTGGTTTCTGTCCCAAATCTGGTTGTATAATTCAAAGGGAAGTGTTTTACAAACACAGTAATATGTATTTTTTAATATCATTCATCATATATATATAGATTTGGACATATGATTTTATATATATATATATATATATATGTGTATGTATAGCAAATAAGCTTCTCCATAACTATTGAAATGATTCCTTTGTCACAAATATTTTGGACTCCATGAAAGCCATCCCAAAACAGCCCCATGGTTTGACATACCAGACATCCCAGTGTTTGCCAGGAGGGCCAGTGGAGTCTGGAATTTGTCTGACATATTTCTATCAAATTCATAATAATAAGCAATCCAACAGAGGGAAAGTTTATGATACTGACCACAGAATTATGGTCTGGTAGAAACCAAGATCATTGGTAGACCCCACGAGTTTCCAAGATGGACACAATTTGGATACACAGTGCTCTGCTTGGAACTTGATGCAAAGGTGTTTTTTCTAGTCAAGAAGGCCCAGAGTTTTTTAGGCTATGTTAATGACATTCATCCATGACGATTTTTATGGGAGGAAAGCACAAAAATTCAAATAGCTTTTAGTGAGCTGTTGGAGGCCATCGTACACAGGAGCACACAGCTGGAAGCACAGAGAGCAAGCACGAAGTCTGGACATTAAAGGAGGTGGAGGGGCTCAGCTGGTCTAAATGAGTCCAACTGACTTTATGGAAGGATTTCAGTTTGGACCAGATGAGATAGAGTTCTAATATTAGGAAATTTTTTAAAAAGGTTGAAGAGGAAATGCCATCTTAACAAATTAAGATAAGGAGTCAGCAGACTTTACTCCTATATGTAATGTTTTCAACAACATTTAGTTTTTGGACTTCGATGAGATTACTCACAAATCTTTCAATGAGCAGATCAGGACTATTGAATTTTACACTAATAATTTAAATGGTGTTTCCTATGGTCAGTCTGCAGGTCTCCAGCTAAACTTGTCCAAAGCTACATAAATGAATGAACTGAGATAATAAAATCTGTTCTCTGGTTAATGTAAATAAGAGAGGTAAAGCCACAGGTCACATATGGGGACAGAAGTGTAAGGAAATAATTAAAGATTTAAGGAACACTCTGATATGCAACACACTAACTCTTCCAGGGACTATCTTCCAAGGTCAACTCAAGGAAGCAAGGTCTATTTTCAAAATAAATGTTAATTCCTTAGTCTGAAGCAGAGAAAAATATTAAAGAAGGAGACAGCTGTTGGAATACCCCACATTTTCAGAATTACTGGTCTTGTCTGCCAGATAAGTCATTGAAATTAATTATTAGTCATGACCAGGATGCAATTTTTAAACAGTAAGTCTTAGGATTCCATTTCTTTACCTTAGACAATGCATTCTTCTGTTTTCTTCAAGAAAAAAAAAATAGACCTGTCCCTTAGCTTTTAGCGGTTTATCTTGGTTGTGACCAGAAATGAATTTACATGAGCAAGACAAAAAAATCTTACTTTGAAATGTCATTTAGAAAAATTCCTTTTCTTTTCCTTTTGTGCACCTAGAGCTTTATTGAGTTCCCTGAGGAACATCCCAGGTTATTTTAAAAAATCCTACCCATTGAGGGCAGTGAAAGAACCAGTGGGAGAAGCCTGAGGAGAAATGTTATAGCAATGGAATGTGCTGATGGCACCAGACTAAGCAGATCATCCGAAGCCTCACACTGACAGGTGTGACTCACAGGTTTTCAAGACACCCAGTACGGAAGATCAAGTACTTAATTTCTGAGCAAGCACTGGAGCATCCTGAATAGAAGTCTACCTCACAGGGTTCTCAGTCCCCGTTCCTAAATGTGTGTCATCTTGTAGAATAACCTAAGTGATTTTGGACAGAAGGAAATCCAGATTTCTTCATTCTCTGAATATTGTGAGATTGAGCATCTTTATAGCAGTCACTTTTGTGAGACCACAAATGTCTAATTGAAATAAAACAGCTTCAACAAAGCATTTTTATTCCTTTCAGTCATTGCCTGTCTCTTCCTCTGCAGTTGTGTAAATTGACAGAATTATCAAAAACTTTGCATTTGCTTGGAAGCTGGCAAAGACTCCAAATTCAGCAAGCAGTAGGAGGAAATGAGTTTGGTTATCACACACTTGCATATGAGTGTCCAAATCACTGAATTATTGAGTTAAGATGGGCAGTGTATTATCGTGACAGCCACTACATAAGGAACAGGTACGTGAGAAAGGTTATCCAGTAGTGATGCCCCTCACCTTCAGGAGAGTTTTCCCCTTCATATAATAAATAGCCAGGTTTTCACTCCAAGCTTACTCCAGGTCCCAAAGTTCCACTCCTTCAGATGTTAAATCTACCATAGTAATGAATTTTTAGATTTTCTTTTATATTTTCCTATAGATTATGGTGTAGATGTACTGTGAAGAGGTCTCTTAGAAAACATAGGTCTGTGTTTTTACCAAGTAGAAGATGACTAAACAGTTATAGCTTCAAAGAAAACAAAGACAGGCCCACTGTCATCAGAAAATCCAGTTCTGAGGCTAAATAATTCAGGCATCACATCATATTTATTGAGCTACATTCCTACTGGAACCCAAGCTGGTTAGTAATGACTGAGCAAGGTGTGGCACTATACCACAGATTCATGCCAACTAGTTTGGTCACAGTTTCAGCTTTCTAACATGGCATTGAATTATTTCCATCTAGCCATATCCTTGCTGATGTAAACAAATACAAGAGACTGTGCTACTTGAGAATATTTTTATCAAATTCATCATCTTTTGAGCAAGTCCCCAAAGCAAAAGTTTGATCCTGTCGTTGCAATTCTGGACTAAAAAATTGCATTTAACTCCTGCATCATAAAACATCACCTTCACTCAGCATAAGCAACAATCCATCCTATTATAAGATCACTATAAAAATCAAATATTAAACAACTCCTCCGGACATAAGTGTTTCAGAGAAAGCTGAAGATTTTAATTTGCCCTTTACACAAGACAAAGGGTTCAAATTTTAAGATGTACAGTCCTACTTACTTAGAAATCAGCCTTAAAAACCTATGCTACACAGATTTATAGCATGGCATGGACCAATTTCGGAGTTAAAGGAGACCATGCAGATTATCAAGTCTAATCTCCTGCAGGGATTTTGGAAAAAATGTTTTTTTAATAAAGGCACACTTTGAACAACCCAATGAAATTCAACTTTTGTTTCACACAGTGATATTAAAATTCAAGAATAAAGCTAAGAAAATTCATACTTAGGGTTTATAATTACAGCTTGTGGTTAATAGAAGATCAGAATGATGTCTCTCATGTAAACCTTTTATATTTTTCCTAATTAAAATGGGTCTAGCTTTCTCATAATTCTCTGCTGGTGGTCTGGTAATATGACCACAAACTCATTTTATCCTCTTACCTCATTGCTGTGAGTGCCAAGTAAAACTTGTTTGTAGGTCTTCTGGAATACATATTACATTTACTGCTGGACTGCACAGTTTTTTTAGTGATTAAATAGATCTCACAAAGTTCACTAAACCTGGCTTTGCAGACAGAGGGAAAGTGGGTGGATAGCATGTAGCAGAAAATTAGAATGGTATGCAGGAGCCCAAAGAACACTGTATAAATCTGGAATGGGGTTAAGGATAATGTTAGAAATGGAGAGGATATTCAGAACAGCAGCTGGAACAAAGAGTAATCCTAGAAAGCACAGATCTAGCTGAAGAGGATAGAGAAGCAAAAGAAGCAATTGCTCCTTGCTTTGAAGGAAGTGTATGAAGGAGACGAGTCGGACAAAAACCACCTCCATCTCGCCAGGTGCTTAAAAGGTGCAATTCAAAAAGAAGAAATAGAGAGAGACTTGTAAGAAGGGGAAAGAAAAGCTGAAGTCTTAAAAACAGTTAGCTGTGATAGAATGGAAAAAGCCTGTTTCAGCTTACTGTATGCAATATAGTATATAAAAATCTAAAATATGTTATTGCTAAAGTAGCAGAAGATAGTTCCATTTGGGAATGGAACTATCTATTTGACGGGGGGAATTTTTTTACTTCATTTTTTTTTAAGTCACAGAAGTTTTGAACACATGCAAATTTGCAAAAAGGAAAGACACAAGTGACATGTTAACAATTTTTATTATTATAACTATTAAACTATTAATAACTATATAAAGTACAACATTAAACAAAAATTGGGAGCATCAAATGAAAACATACTTCCAGGAAAAAATTAGTTATTTTGACACAGAAGCAATGATTTAAAATGTAAAATAACTGCATGAAGATGAAACACTATATTTCTATGTTTCAATAGCTATTTGTAGACAGAAAGGTTGGCTATTTCTGGAATTTAGTGTAACAGGATCAGATGCTACAGAAGAGCTCTTTTAGGAGATAATCACTGAGAAACATTTAGATCAAGTGGTTGAGATTAAGATCAGGTTATTTCTGACATCCAAATCCAAGACATTTGGCAGTTGCTTTCTAAGGTTCTCTTTGCAACTGTAAAATGTTTAAATTAAAAATATTAACATGACGAACATTCCTGTGATGCTGATGAGTTTGCTGCAAGATATCTCTTTTTTAAAATACAGTTTTTATCTTGTTAAATTTCACCTCACATTTAGAGCTCTAAAAAGGGAAAGACAGTTTTCTAGAAGGGGAAGCAGATGAATTCTAAGGTCTGATCATCTCTGCCACCTTACACTTTCTGATATGACACTTGTTCAATAGGTTCTCAGCAAAATGTTCTCTGACAAATATTGTGGCATTTACAACCAAGCTTGGTATCTCTGTGCCTCAAAAATTTGATGCTTCTGTTTTAGCCCTGGAAAGTGAGAGATAGAGATTTAATTAATTGTGTTTGCAAAAAACTTCAATTACAAAAAAAGGGTATTTTTAGATTTCTGCTACTACTGAAGAAAAACACATGAGCACAATGTATGGTACTTTATGGGTCTGACCTCCTCAAAGGCTGCTCTGCTGTTTCCTGGAGCTGCAGTTCTGGGTTCTCAGCCACTCCCAAAAACAGATTTAATTTTTGTGCCTTGAATAGAGACTCCTCCATATCAAAACCTAATCTCAGCTCTCTGTGACCTGATTTCCTACATTGCTTTGTGTTGTCACCACTAAAGAAAGAGCTTCTAGCTTTTGTGCTTAAAACCACTTAAATCTAATTTGGCTCCCATAGAGGGCCTTCACTCTGTGCTGACACGCTGGGCACAGTTACTTCATGGACATATTAAAAGCACAAATCTTAAACTCTTGAATTCCTAAACAAAACCACTCTCAGAGGAATTTTTAAGATGTTCACAGCCTTAGCAGTTTGGGAAGGATGGACCTCCCATCAGCTTCTCTTAAGTCTGAATCTCTCCCTGGCTTGGACACATGGGGGCCAGCTGGCTGTCCTTGACAGCAAGAGTTAGTTTTGCATCCACTTTCTATAATATTGTATTAGATATTTGTCTGAAGGACATCTTGGCATCTGCAAGTAAACATCACATTCAGGAAGGCCTGTGTGTACACAGTCTTAGTCATTTATAGAAGAGCAGGATGCTTCTGAAGAAAATGCTAAATTTAGATTAAAAACTCTCATTCACCAAATAAAACCCCTATTCAAATTAAACTTTTTTTCTTCTCCCCCCCTCTTTTTAAATATTTCCTTTTAACTTTACCAAACATATATGATTTTCCCCTTAAGCATAGTAACATTTTTTTTCATCCAGAACCAAGGAGAAGGTAAGCAGGAAATAGATATTTATTCAAGTATTTTTTTTTTTTTCTCAGCCAAGATGTGTCTTTGATTAAGTACTTTCAACTTTTCTATTGGATACTAAAGTGTCCAATGTTCTTTTAACTAACTTTGATATAGCTTTGGTTGAACTTTGGAAACAAAAACTTGCTTTCTAAACAGCTCAATAAAATGCCAAACTATTAAAAAAAAGACATTAAATTAGCTAACAAAGCAAAAATGTTAGTTTCTTTCAAGTGAGCTTGTGTTTTCATTTCCCTATTGCACTGAAATTTGTATTCTTTTACAAAAAGCTTTCTATTTGATGTAGAACTATAGCTAGGTATTATTATATTATGTGGCTAAATTATTATAATTAGATATAATATAGAATGTAAGCATAAATGAGGACAGATCTCGTGAGGAGAAACAGATTTTGAAAGAATGGAGAGGATGGGACTAGGCTAAGTGGAAAGAACCTCTTTTACAGAGTGAGCACTCTCTGGAAACACACTGTTTTTTCAGGAACTTTCACATTTCAAGTCATTGGTTTTAAAACCATGCAAACAGTGGCATGCCACTGAAAATATTAAATTTTTGCTTCTATTTTAGGCTGCAGCCCCACATAAAGGATGCAAATAGTGAGTTCAAGAAGATATGTGTGTCAAAAAGCAGAAGAGGAAGAGCTATGCAGTGCACAGCACAGAAGACATCAGCCCTGAAGCTGTAATGGGGGAAGAGTTGTGTGCAACCACTATGACCAGGTTGTGTTAAAGCTGCTGTGTAATGTTCTCTTGCTGGACAGAGAACATCCTAATTACCAACACAAAGTCCCTTCTTTCAGGTCCATACTCAAATGTGGAAAGCACAATAAGTAGAGGAGTTTGCTGGACCTGTAAACAGAATATATTAGTCCTGAGAAGTTTCTGAGGGAAGATTTTTTCATCCCATTGCAGGTATCATAGTGAATTTTTGTGTGTACCATAAGATCCTATAAATCCTGATTTTAAATAAAGAAACCATAGTAAAGTTAAAAATAACATTCCTCTGTCATATGTCTTCTTTTTGCAGATAACTTGCTCTAACTACATATATATTAAGATCTCTCAGCAACTGATGTGGCATTTTTGTTCTGAACAGTCAAGCCATCTGTATATTAATGCCTTAGGCAGCAGCTTTAATTTCATTAGGCAAAAAATAATTTAGGTTTGCTGTCACCAATAGCTGAGAGTAATTCTAAAGAGAGTAAACAGACAAGCTGTCCTTTAACAAATGTATTGCTGTGCTGGAAAGGATAGAACTAAGCTGCCAGATGACATGAAAAATACACTGATTTCTTTGGTTAGTGCAAAACCTTTGCCACTCTGGCTATTCTTAGTTTCAATGTTCTGAATATTACAAATAGTGACACTGCATCTTCTGTAACAACATTCCTTGGAGAAAAACTGCGGGTTTGTTGGAAAGTGAATATGGAGGATGGTGCCCAAGTTTGCTTACAAGGTGGAGATATCAAGGCAGTGGGACAGTGTGGTGCCAGAACAGTGGGGAGGGAAAGGTAGCAGGTTTTTCTGTACAAGCACTCTGTTATTGCCTGGTGTGGCCATAACCCATTCAAATCTATTTGCCTTTGACATCAGAGCAGGGGAGCCAGGAGTGCTCTGGGCCTGGCTTTGTGGTGTGATGGGCCAGTAAAGGACTACTTTGACCTCGCCTTTCTATTTCTTGCACAATTAATTTAGAAATAATCTCATTTCTTCCATCTTTTGTTCACTTCCTCATCCTATTCAGTCACTATGATAGAGATCTGCTTTGTGTTCTCAGAGATTATGAACATAAATTTCATCTCACTCAAAAAACTATTCACTTTCCCCTTTACATCTCCAGAGTCTAGATAATTTCTGATTTGAAAAATCAATTTATCAAATTTAAAATACAAAAATATAAAGGAAAATAAAGTCTTGACCATGATTATCTTAATACTAGTATGACCTAATAGCATCATTAAACATATTACAAAATTTCACAGTTTTTTTTGTTTCTGGTGCATGGTCTTGATTCCAGTCCTTGAAGAAACACTGCACTGTTTTAGTTCGGGATGCTGGACTTTTAGAAAGGCCATTGTATAAAGGGCAGCTTTCTTTCTGCTTTCATTCCTGCAAGAGGAATTTAACTCCTGAAGCAGAAAGGCTCACTGTAAGGCAGGCATTGAAATATAGGATAATATTTCTGACAAAAATAAAGTATTCCATCTGTCTGGTTTCACCACCTCTACCTAAGTCCTAGCCTGCATATGCATAAAATACATATGGCTGACAAAGACTTATGCTCTGTGCATTTTGCAGTGCTAGAATGTAACTTCAGACCCTTTCAAATCTGACACTACTCAGGAAGGAGGGACTAATATAAAGTTTAATTACTGGTAATGCCTACAGTAAATATTTGCAATGTTCTTTAACTCCCTTCGCACAGCTCTGTACTACACACAAAACCTTGGCAACCTCAAGTTTCAGATCAGAAAACAAAAGCACCGTTGCTGAGATAAGTCAAATGTTATGTGTACCTAACATAGTATCACCAGGGTGAAATTCTCTGGTTTAGAGAGAGATGGCAAATTTTCAACTTACTCCTCTGTTACCAGAATCAGAATTTGCTATCCCAGTGACTCTGAAAGAAGAGTCTAGCTGTCCTGACTTGATTCTCAATTATCTTGAGACCTGGCAAAACTGTTATCCTCAAGACCTCATATGAGATGCTTCAGTCTTTGAAAGAAACTATTCAGCACCTTCAGAGTCAAACACAGACATGTTTTTTGGCAGCTAGATGGAGAAGCAGCACGTGTTAGGAACATATGGCCTTGGCGGGTTCGTATTTAGCCATTTCTACTTCCTAGAAATATAAGATTAACTCTGAGTTGATAGAGCAGTGAGTGGTCCTCTTTCTTTTTTTATTTTGACAGATGAGGAGATATCCATGTTCTTTACTGTCTGGGGGTACTTTTAGTCACACTTTGAAGCCCCAAATAGCACAGGAGTCTCACTCCAGATCAAGACATACAGTTAGATGTTGAAAAGGATATTCACATCACAGCCAAGGCCTGCAGTCCCGTGTCCACAGTCTGAAAATGTTTGTATGTGTGTTGCCATACTGAACAGATGAGGTAGATTACCTAAGCAATGTTATGGACATGCATATGAGCATGACTCACCCCTCTGACAGAGAAGTAGGTGGGAAGAAAATGTCCTGCGTAAATAATTCCAAAGGCTTTAGAGTCAAAGGCTGCAGACCATCCCATCCTCCAGGCCCTCCTTCCCTTTGAAAAGCTGTCATCATTAATTACAGAGAAGCACATGGAGCTCTGTTTGAACGGGCACGGCCCCCGACGTGGAAGGGGGGGACTGGTACCTGGCAGGGCAAAACGGGGATGTTGCAACTGTGTCAGTCATCAGAGAAGAAAGAATTGGTGAGTAGAAAAGGGAAGAGGCAGCATGAAGGCTTTTTGTGCTCTGTGTTTTGGACATGCACATGGCTCTTTCAGTACATCAGTTAAAGTTATGCTCAGGTTGGAATCTCACCTTTATAATCTCAAATACCTTTTAGGCTGAAACATCCCTGAATGCATTTAATTTAATAAATGCCATGGTAATTATTAATTCCCTATTGTATTTTCTTGAGCTTTCCTAAATACAAGGAATGTGATTGAAAATGCTTCCAAAAAGTTTTAAATCACACTTGCACCAAAGCTTCCTTTGTTCATCAAATATCATATGCCTTACTAAAAAGGAAAAAAAAAATATAGTGTAGAATTAAAAAAATATAGCGTAGAAAAAAATGTAGTGTAGAATATACTGTAGGGGGAGATGTTAAATGATTGTGAAACAGTCTGTTTATGAACCCTTAATTTTCCTTTTAGTAAGGACACCCAATTTATATACACTGTACAGGAACAGGAGATTCCTGTGGTGTTTTGTACTGAGCGGATTCTCGTTTTGTGGGTGTTTCCGTGGACACAATGCAGAAAACAAAGCTGCCGTGATTTATTAAATGTTTTCTTGGTATGCACATCTCTTGCCACTCCCTTCCTCTCCTTCCTCTGGCCAGGCAAAGGTCAGGAGGAAAGCAGGCATGTAGTGGAAGAAGGAACTGTGGCAGTATCGGCTGGATCCTCAAACAAAGGCTACACTACAATTGGCCTCAAAAGCCCAAAATAAAGTAAACTCCCCCTCAGATATGCTTCCTCAGCACCCTCCATGCTATGAGCGTTGTCCAGCCATGGTTTGCAGGACAGGAAGGGCACATATTTCACTAAGAAGAAGCTTATTCACTTCCAACAAAAAAGCTACTAAAAGTAACCCACCATTTTCCCGCTGAGATCAGGAGAATGCGTCATTCCCACACCCCGGTTGCCCAGGTACTTACTCATACACATACACATTCATGTCTGTCCCATGATACTGTTAGATAATAGAAGGATGATAAAAACACAGTCAGACTAATCCCAGTTTAGCAAAGCAGCAAGTGTTTTAACTTGCTGCTTAATCAGCTCAGGTGATTAAGCCATTAAAGCAAAACAGGTGACATGAACCGCCTGCTTCCTGCAAGGTGCAAGGAAAAGATTTTGGAGCAAACTATTAATTTCAGTCAAAACCTATATAATTCTTGGGATAAAAACAAACATCAGACAGTGATTCTACAGCTGAGATATGGGAAATTAAAAAATAAAAGAAAAGCTAATCTGAAAGTACTCTTCCCTTTTCCCATGTGGCAGTTCAGCAGCGAGTACAGCAGGTACTCGCTTTCTCACAATAGCCAGCAGTCCCTCACATACTTGCTGTACTGGAAGGTCACGCAGCACTGCCAGAGAGGCAGCAAGCTGTGCTGAAATGTGCAAGCTTTCAGGGATGGACATGTTCCATGCAGCCCATAATTGATTTTGGGGAACTGAGGTTGATGCGTTCTCATTCTGATGGGATACATGAGAGCGTTCCTTCTCTAGCTGATAAGCTCTACATACTAACACAACTGGAAGCTCTCCTGAGCTGTCATTTTGAAGAAAAATGGAAAGTTCATCAATGGCCCAAAAATGCTTTTTGTGGGCCATTGTTGTTTATGTTGGGCTGTTCACTTCAGGAGGTATTTTGGAAAGTGCTTGCATTGGGGTTTGAGGTTTTTCAGAAGAAAAATGTTGGTTTATATTTATGTTTAAAATACATTTCTGAGGAAGAAAGGGCAGAATCCTTTGTTTTGTACATTTATCCAAGATGCACTTTACTGTTAAATTTTTAGTTCCTTATCCTGCTGTCCTATATCTTTTTGTTGAAGTTTTGACCTAAAACATATGATAAGGGCCACTGAGGGTCTCTATATGTCCTTTTCCTACCTCACCTTCTGCTGCCCTTGTGCCCCCTGTCAAATAAATAATAGGGAAGTTATTTTGTCTTGAGTAAGGGTCCTAATCTCAAGGAAATGACAGGATAATATGATAAAGCCCCAGCCACCTACAGAATTGCTTTGGATCAAAAGACTTCGGAAAACAGCAACTTCAAGAATCCAAATAATATTCTTGCAGCATTTAAAATTATAATGCCATTTACCCAAGAGTTTATACATCCCACTTCTCCAGCAGTAAGGAAGCTGTTTAACCCATGAGCTGCAGCGTTAATTGTAGTTCTCTTAGTAAATAGTAAGGGAGTCAATGGGTTTGATTCAATATAAATGTGTGATATTGTGTATACCAACAATAAATAAAAGACTTTTTAGCCACTTTACAGCTTCTGATTCCCTGTGAAATAATTTTATCCATAAATAAATTCCATTTACTAATGGAAACAAGATTTTAAGTCTAATACTCACAAATTAATATATGTAACTACTGTAAGTAAAAACATAAAAACAGACTTTAGAGTACCCAGACAATGAAAATAGTCTTAAGAGTCATTGTTAAGTAATTACAGGAGACTTATAATGAAATAACATCTCTACCAAATGCTTCACGTTTCTACTTAAAAGATTAAAACTGAGAAAATGCAAGGGTTAAATCTGCTATACTACAGCTTCTGTAATATTTCTGGTGCTGCAAAGGAACAAAACCCCAGACAAGGAAGAACACAATACCTCTGTGCTGTCTACTTGAGAGACCCAGTACAGAAGGCCTGCAATGATGATGCTCATGGTTGTTCCAATGTATGGGGAGATTCCTCTGCTTCAATGTCTTCTGGAGAAAACACAGAGAAGCAAAATTTAGCAGAGTCCTGAATAAAGTTGTAGTTATCTATACTGTGGACAAAATAAGGTAGACTAAGAAGTAGACAAGAATATTCTTTCTTTCTAAATCCTCCTCCACTTTTAGACAGAAAATAGTTGGACCAGAGCAGAGTATCAGGGTCAATGTATGCTTTTATTTTGACACAAAACATCATGGCCCATTTAAGCTTAGGGGAAAGATATTGCATTCAGATGGATTTTTAGCACAGACCACAGAGAGGCTATTTTGTACTTTAAATTAAAAAGGACATGCATTCCAAATCATGCTCTGAACGGGATCTGGCTTTGGTGGGGAGAGGTCTGTTTGTCCCACAATGAGGACTTACGAAACATTTTAATAAACAATAAGGCTTTGTCTGAAGAGAGAGCCTTGACGTACAGTGTGCAGAACTCAGATATATGAACAATATATTCAAACTGAACCACTGTTGTATTCAGAGAAACCATGGCAGACTAGTGGATAAAATCCTTATTTGCACAATTGTGCACTTATTGAAGTGGCCTTTCCCAAAGTACTTTCACAGGGCGTTTAACTCCATGCCAGTCATGTTTTCTCCTGTCCTCTATTCTGACATGAGCATTTTTCACTCTCTGAGTAACAAGGGATCTTGTCTGGGAACATGTTTTCCCTTTGTACCTTACAAAGAAAAGTCCTTTCACTCTGAAAAGTTATGTTGTTAATTGCGTTAATCCCCTGTTCTATGTGTATGTTTACTGCAAGGAATACTCTCAAAATTTTATGGACCATAGTTTTTCTTTGTTCAGGTTACAGAAAAGCTACTTAGAAAAATATTTAGAGTATAAAAACCATGACTTTTGTTTCTAGTTCTTTTAACACAAGAGAAATCAATTTGGGCAACCGTAGTTTTACCAGACCTCTGCACAATTCCAGGCTTTGAACACCCACATCTCTGGCCATACATGAGATACATCAGGCTCGAAAAGGCAGGAATGCATAGTCAGAGTTTTGGGTACAACAGCATGGGCCTTTGCTTAAGAGTTCACATATGTGAATGTACTACACACTGCTCTCTAACCCCGCAACTGCCAGAAAATAAAGAATTTAGAAGCTCTGCTCTGTACACTTACATGGAGATTGAAGGATGTGGAGACTCTCTAGGAGTTTGATTCCAGATTTCATGACTCACTAATGGCAACGTTTTCATCTTGTTTTCCAAACTATCTCATTGTTTACTTGCAGTGAAGTTGTGGGCAAAATTTCCATTGACTTCAGAGGAAGTCGGATGGCGCCAGTGAGGTTCTCATAGTTTTAGAAAGCTATCCAAACTTGTCACTGACTTCAAGAATTTGGTCTGAAAAGTCCTTTTATATATGGACTAATTACTGTGGGAATAAATACCGCCACAGTATGTACCAAGATATTTTAGCTTCTCTTCATGCTGTAATTTTATGTATTATCTTACATCAATAATTAAATTCAAATATTTTTTCTTAACCCTATCATTAATAAACCGTAAAAAATCTCTCCAGAACAAAACTAAATTAAAAATCCACTGTAGAGACCACTTATAAGAGGGTAATCTGGTTGGGTTTTTTTAACTACTGGGTTTCGGATACTGCCTCAGGGACTCCATATGGGTGGTCAAGTAATTCTGTCTGATGAGTAATAAATAAATAATTCTACACCCAATTCTGTTTTATTCCCACTGAGTGGTAGCTCCTTATGGAAGTAGTACCACTTCAGTATTTTGGCATGCACTTAATCCCAGCTATTTATATGGCTAAACACCACTCCCTGAAACAAGGGATACAGTATTAAGCCATGTGTAAAAAAGCAGAAAATTGCTCAACAAAATGCAAAAAATCATATGTTGAAAAGATAGTCATCATATTCAGGACTCAGACGTCAAACTAATTACAATTTTCAGTTAAAAATAAAACTTCTCAACACCATATCTTAATGCATATTTTTTTCCCAAAATTTGAGATGAGCATTCATAAGGTTCACATACCCGGGTTTTGAGTGGCAATGATTTTTTTAAAAGGTGGAATGTCCTTGCTGTCTTGATCTTTCACATAGTCAGTGCTAATCAGGAGTTATTTTGGTGCTAAGAATATTTCACTGACTGTCAAGTGTTGTTTTACATTATCTTTGAATAGCAGCTGTCAGGTTTTGCAGTTTCAAGGGAAGATTGTTTATTGGAAAAAAAGAAGGAAAAAAAAAAAGACATCATTGTACCTTCTGGGCACCCACACCAAAACGCTTGTATGGAAAATACAGAACTATTTTCTTTATTAGCAGTTTAACTAAAAACAGACTTTGGCAGCTAATCTTCTAAACATCTAAACCTCATCAGTAACTTTCCTCTGCTGTTGGAGGAAAAGTATGCCATTCTTTGGAGAAAAATATTCAGGATGTGAAACCCGTATGCATACATTTTCGTATATGCATAGTCAGGCAAAGATTTCTACAACAATGTCACTACAATTCAAGTTCAATAAAGAATTGAACAGTCCAGTCTATGAGTTTTATCTTTTAGTCTTTAGGGGTGATATTCTGGCCCCTTTATTCAAGCTAATAATCAGAATTTTCAGTGAGGTTTAGTCAGTATTGTTGAGAGCCGCAGCTGCTAACAGAGGCCCGTGGGTCAAAACACCATGGAAAACAGGCAGCTATTGTGTTTTCTTACCCTTTTAACCTTGCTGTGTTATAACTGCAGGTAGAAAACATGGTCAGCTTCACTTTCCATTAATATTTAAGCATCATAAAAGGTGCTACACCTGAGGATTTTTTCCAGACTCTTGCCCACTTCATAGCACAGCTACGTGCTCATGTGCAGTGATATGCAGCAGCAGACTCAAAGGGTCCTCCTGCAAATCTCCTTCTGTCTGGAACACCTTTATCTTTTTTTTTTCAGGTTTCAGCTCAGTCAAATCAAAGACAGTTTACTTAAGGAACAAAGAGCCTTACTGACACTTCTGGCAGGTTAGAGAACAGCAACTTAACCTTAGATTTCACAAACAGCATAAAGAATCTTGATTCAGGCAACTGCCTGTCTTGCTGAACTTCAGTGCCTATCTTCTCCTCTTCCTATTCTCAAGCACTTCAAAATTTTAATTTGGAAAGGCTCATGCAGCTGTGTCTGGCACAGTTTTGCCTCTGCACTGTAAAGCTGAGTGTCACCATTTTGTCTTGGTTGCTTCAAATCAAAAAATTCCCAGAATAAATCTCAAAAATGTGCCAGCAAGTACAATTTTAAAACAAAATGTATAAAAGTAATGATATAAAAGGAAATTAAGTATGTTTTGCTGTGCTTTAAAGTAACTTTCCATCAGTAAATTTTTTAACGGTCTTCTATGCTTTAGGATGGCAGAAACTTATGAAAAATATATTATTCCTAATCTTAATAATTCATAACTATAATAATAAAAAGATTACAAATGAAGATTAGAAGTGACAATTTTATGTCAAATAGGAGAAGGATAATTCCTAGGCCGTATATGCATTTGAGGACAACTGTAGTAACTGGCACCTCTGCTTTAGCTCTAGAGATGCCATGTTTGCCACAGAAAACACACATTAAAGAATTAATGAAGAACATGTTCAATATTAAAATAATAAGAGGAGATAAACCTGTGAATCTCCATTGCTTTTGGACAGGCACTGCCTCTCTGTAACATAATTCTACAGAAAGACACCTTCTTTGTCATCTGACAAACTACCTCAGTGGAACATGGGAGAGCACAGCTAGAACCTCTGACACCAACAAGATAAAGTCCCTGGTTTGGGATCTAGCCAACAGCACCTTAAGCTCTTGTCCTGAGACTGTGGTAGTTTAGCTTATCCAGTGTGATTTTTATTGTATATTTAGTTGAAGCACAGACTGAGTTATCTTGGGGAGATTTTTTACTCTGAAGTGTGAACTAGAAATGGGTGTGGGGAAAGCCTTTTCTTCTCTAGAGCTGTTTTCTTGCTGAATTTACTGGGAACAGCAGAAGTTCAGAAACAGTAAAAACAAGTCTCTGTTATTTATTCCACTTAAAGTTTTGCAGCTCTGAATCTTGTTGTCAAAGTGCATTAATTCAAATTAGCATAATAAATTGTATGTTTTGTGGTTTGGCTCAAAAGAGCCTTTAAACTCTATTTTGCCTATGGATTTCTCAGATGCTATTATTACAGTTTGTTTTCTGCAAAGTAGTCTGTGAATAAAACAAGAATGACGATTGTTTGACAATTAGCAGAAGTATATAATTCAAAGCACTAAAGATGCTCACATTCTCTCTCAACTCCTCTCAGTGTTTCTTCTTTGTTTTTTCCCTCACTCAAGAAAGAAATATTCTGGAACCAGCACCCACAGCCTTTCTGTAAGTGCAGCTGTTGTTTCTTTTAAGACAGAGAACAGAAAGAGTTTTTACCCAGATATAAGCATAAATCTCAGTAGAAGGCATCTGTTCCAGCTCACTGTGCCACAAGGTTGGTTTTTGCATTTCATTTGTTTCTTTGAAATTATCTGAGCAGGGAAGTGGTTTGGACATAGCTGTGCCTTGTGATGGATCCCATTTTTTCAGTGCTCTGAATGTTTCCTCATAGAGTGTGAGAACCAGGCATGCCCCACTTCTGTTCATTTCAGATGATGCTATTTCTTTTAAAGATGTTACTAACAGCTTGACCATCTATTATTTTTCCTAAAGAAAAAGGTGCAAGGTATGAAATTATCTGAATTTTGATATCCACACCTGTTATACAGTGCTGCTGTCATCTCCAGGGTGTGTGAGCTGTTTTAATCACTCTGTTCTACAAAAGACAGGCAACTCTGCTTTAATTTCAAGATACAGGAACACAAAGGCATGGCTGTACTAAAGAAATAATGACATACAGTCAAACCAAATCTGTATAGCTAAACAACAGGCACCATTGGAGCATTTCCATCTTCTGGAAATTCACTTGAATATTACTCTGAAAACTTAAACATCTCATGATATGGGTACTAATGGAACAGAATAAATGAGACTGGGAGAGATGCACAGCCTCTTGAAGAAGCAAGGTAAAATCCATAATTAAGTCACCCATAATCCATAATTAATTAGTCACCTAATCCATAATTAGTCAGGTAGTATGTCATAATATCCTTCTTTAACAAACAGCAAAAGAACAAGATGCATCACTTTACTAAGGACAATCCTGCCATGTTGCCTGTCCTGGGAAGTGGCAGTGTACAATGTTAAAAGATCCACTTCACTATTAACACAGCTTCTTAACACAAGATGTTGTCCTTACATAGAGATGTTCAAAAACAAACATGAAGGAAACATTTGTTCAGCCACTCAGGTTGAATCTGTATACTTGATAAGGAAAAAGTTCTTTTATCCTTCACATAAATAACTAAATAAGCATAATGATCCACCACCTAAAATTCTATCAAAATTCTAAATATTTTGTCAAAAAATATTTCAAAACAGGTGGTATTACATCTAAAAATAAAACACATGGGATTTTGTTTCAATGAGACATAGAAACATAATTAAAGACATTAAAAATAAATGTAAAAAATAATTTTGTGAATCTGGTTCAGTTAGAAAAGCATCAAAGAGCTTATTACTGTATCTTGAGTTAAGTAAGCATGTTGTCACTCTAACAGACTGGTTTTAATTTGTTGAAACCACTCTGTTGGGATGATTTATATCCCAATATTTCTGGCAAACACATTTAGGAGAGCTAATTCTCTTTTCTGAGAGGCACAACAGGTTTTCGTTGACTCAACTGTGGTACAGAATATCAACATATAAATTCAAAAACTTTGAACAGGCTGTTAAAATTGGGTATTCTAATTAAGCAACTCCAATTCAAAATCTACCACTTTCAGTTTAAAGAAGGCCTTTTAACTTTCTTTTTTTATGATCTTCCTAGGTCTGGGGGAAATTTATGGGATGAAATTTATGGGGTGAAATGAGAACCTCAGTGACCCCAAAGGTACCCTGCAGTGGTTCCCTATCCCTTCAGCCACACCAAAGCAGCTCTTTACGGGAAGGGGGATTTTGATTTGGGTTTTTCTGGATGGGTTGTTTTGTTTTGTTCATTTCAGTAATTCAGCTCACTGAGTATCCCCACATGCTACTATTCTTGTGCAATGGGGATGAAGTTTCTCAACAGCTTAAGCCAACTTTGCCACCAACATCCCTGTCTTTCCCTTGTGATCTCTACCCCTCTGCTGCTGGCTCTGGTGGTTCCCAGTGGCTCAGAGCTGGTTCAAAGGGCTTAAAAGAAAGCTACCAGCAATTTCTGTAGCCTGGCACTCCCATGCCAGAAGTAGTACAAGAGAGGAGGGGAGAGACACAGAGCAAAGTATGAAGATGAGACCATGACTGAGCTGACTAATCTTTGTTTAATTTGTCACAGAAGTGTGACCTGAGGGTGTGGTAAACACCAGCATGAAGGACACAAGGCACCAGGGCAGAGGGGGTGACTGGAAACTTCTAAAACCAACCTTTCCAGCAATGTCAATGTCTTGAGTAATTTCAGCCACAGGGCTGAAACTGGCATAGATGGAGCCTGTGCTCACAGCATGTCCTGGCACAGCTGGTCCCCCTTCAGTCCTTGTGCTGCTGGCTACTGTAGGGGAGAGAGGGGTGGGAAGCAGAGAATCAGCAGATTTAACACAGCTAGGAGACTGTTCCCTGAAGGAAATGTCTACAGGTCATATTCAGGCAGCTTTTAAATTCTTACCCTCTTTCAAGTAAAATAGTTATTAAATACACTGCCTGTTATATCACTTTGCAAGTTGTGTAGCTGCTTGTCTTTTTACTCTTCCACTCTTTGCAACTTCAGTATTAACAAGCATTAATAGCTCACCCTATTGCCTGGATTCCTTCTTGGGGTGATTTCTCACTGGGATCATTTTTGCATCTTTTGTGAGCAGAACAGCAGACCAGACAATTGTAACCCACATTCCCAAGTAAAGGGTACTCATGTTGAAGGAGAGAAAACACAATCAAGTCTGCAAGGATAATGTCATCTCTGGTCAGTGGAGGAGGCCCATGCACTCCCCTTACACTCATAGCCCCATTAGAAGAGATGCACAATGAGATTTCTAGATCTTTTAAGCACAGCATGTAAAAAGAGAGATTGCCCCATACACTGAATTTACGCCTTCAGGGGAGAGTGATCCGAGCATTTTAGGATTGGAAGGAATTCTCAGAAATTTCCTAGCCATCTTATCAGGGAGAAAATCAACAGCATCACCGAGGGATTCAATTGTGTTCCATATAAATTAAGCTAAAAGTATAGGGAAGACAAAGAAAAAGAAATAGGCCACTTATAAGCTTGTTTTGGCAAGCATCCTGCTCTCTGCAATTCCATAGAAACTGCCAGAGAGTTTATGGAAGGTTCAACATTTTTATTCCATCCCTTTTGGCCCATTTCGAAGGACAGTGACCTGTGGGAAACATTATGCATGCTTACTCAGAAAAATATCTGAAATACCACTGTAGACTCCAGCTGTTCAAATGAGAAGGAAGAATGATTTAACTGCTGGTCATGACCAAACTTGGATGACAATAGTTAATGTGGGATTCCCGTCTCAGTAGAAATTTACTTCAGCATCTGCAACCTTCAACAATAGAAGGAAATAGTGGAAACCAATAGCAGGATTTCCTTTGAAAATTCACTTTTATTCCTTCTTCCCTTAAATCCCTTTATTCTTTCCTAGTAAAAATTGTGTACATAGTAGCAGCTGGAGGGAATGCAAGGTCAGGCCTCAAAACACTTCAATCCATCAGCAGAGAGGTGTGGCAGCTGGTCAGTCTGCTGTCTTGCAGGAAGGAAACCGTAGCCTTCGCTTTGAGTCACGAGAAGCAGCCAAGGAGGGAAGCATCCATGCTTAGATGGTGGATGTGGCAGGGTCAAACTCTGGAGGAAAGTTGTGTACAGAAAACACTATCAAGCAAAGCTGCTCTGTCATCAGTTTACAGCAAATGCCACTGTGTGTCTCTGTTCACAACAAGGAGCTGAGATCTGTCTGTGTCTGCCTTGGCAAGTGATGGATTGTAATAGGAGCAGACCTTTAGAGGACAAAGTTGTTCCTGAAGAGCTAACTTCTCCACTTTGCTCAGTAGAGAGGATGTTACAGCAGATTAGTTCTAGTCTGGCCCAACTGGTCAGAAGTGGTAGGTGTAGGCACATGAGGAATCAGCTGGATCTCTTCGCAATGAAAGCTCACCAGTTTGGTCAACAGTGTAATGTTGTCTTGGAGTGAACAAACTGCAGAAAGTGGGCATAACAGGAGACTTGTTTCAGAAGCAGTCTTACAGCAGCTGGTTCTCCTCTGCCTCACTAGTGAACAAGTTGTGCGATCAACTTCCTGATAACAGAAAGGAGATGGAATTGAACTACCAGCAAGGATCCCTGGAAGGACAGATCCTATCACTCCCCCTGGGGTCACACCAGAGGGATGACTTCTGGCCAGGAGTTCTGAGATCACAGCAGATCCACTGCTGAGAATACTCCAGCAGCTACAACATAACACAAGCTCTCCATTACAACCAAAACCAACTGTGTGAGGGGGTATATAGTTCAATCACATGATAAATCTCTCTTGAATATCTCTCCTATCCATCACCTTTACAAGCTTTTTGAAGTTTCTTAAGAATAAAGGCTAAAAAAATATTTAGCCAGACAAGAATATCGTGTTTAGAGCTGGTGAGCACTCTTTCTGTTTCTTTTCTTTTTCAGAGCTTGTTATGGTGCTATGTAGTAGCATAAGCACAATGAACAGCACTTGGTTGCACAAGGTAGTTGAAGGATCCTGAATCAGCTCTTGGTTGACTGCCTGACTTCCCCTGGGTTTGCAGCAGGCTCCCAAGGAAACGCTTTGAAGAGTTCAGAAAGACCACTGTGAAGGAAATTATTGTGTGCAAATTATTGTCTTCTAACCACTGTTGCATAGTAATAAGCACAAACCTTTGGAAATGCAAGTGATTTATCTTCAGAAGTCTACTGGAGAAGCAGTGTTTTTTGGAAGAAACATGGACAAACAACTTGGTAACCTTCATACTGTGCCCATTCTGCTGACACAGGAAACAAAAAGGAAGAGAGGCTGATCTTATACTCTGACCTGACTGTTTGACTATATGCTGTACAAAACATAGTCAAAGACACCGAAATGTTACAAACCCCAATGTTAGTGTTCTTTATTTTATATAAACAGGCAGAAGAAATCAAGAATTATGGCTGAAACTCCAGCATCAACTCATATAGTCATACCCAAAGGCTACTGTAAAAAAACAGAGATGCTTATAGATTTAGGAATATGCAGACCCAGTCAATGATAAGAAAGCCATCTAAACCTTCATTTCCCTGTTGAGCAAACTACTACAGTTACAGGTGTTTATAATTTAATTTTTGAGTATTTTTTCTTCAACTCACATTATCATCTGACTAACGAACATTAGGGGATTTGCTACTGTCATAATTTCTTCACTGAATACATGAAAAGACAAGTTTAATTCTTCACACATCACACACTGGGGATAAAATAATAGGGAAAGAAGAAACCAAGGATCAACTGAATTAATATGAATTTATATGAAATTACATTGATTTTACTGGAGCTGAGATTATCTACTGGTCCAACAACAGATCAGGAAGTGAGACTGTGGAGTCCCTCATGCCATTAAAGGAATTTCCAACTGCCCTTCCCTGGAAAAGTGAAGATTAAAGATACCCCAGGTGTAAAGAAGGCTTCCCCCCCATGGACCCTTGCAGACACTGTGGAATCTTCTCTCTGGGTTTTTCAAGTCCATCACCCACCCCATGGCATCCCCTTTCCCTGTTTCCCCATTGGCTATGGGGCCTGGTGTCCTGTTCCTCTCTTTCCTATGGTCACTTGCCCCTGCCCTGCCCCCTGTGCCACCCACAAACCTGAGACCCAATATAACTGAGAAAAACCACATGCTCCCCCTCTCTGGCTCCGGATTCACCTTCAGCACACTGGAGTAAACACTTGCTGGAAATCGATTTGGGCTGGGAGCCTTCTGCCTCTCTTGCTGAGCCAGCCTTGTAACGTGTGTGGCTGTGTGAGCTTGAATTGCCACCTGAGCAGTTCTCAAGCAGTTTCTCTACTGGAAAGGCTGACTGGGATCTAGAAAGGCTGTGGCTGTACTCGGAAAAGACACATTGTTACATGAGACCAGGTCTTTGTTTTAATATTTTCTTTCTACCTTGTTGTGCCAATATCTTGCTATTTGACTTTGTTCCAAGTGTCTAATATACTTCAACTGGCATGAGATTCATTACCATAAAATTCTTAATTTTAAGAGGACCTACTGATTGTTATTGTATCTATTACTTTAGCAAAAATCCATTTTGTATGAAATTGTATGATGATGCCCTGGCCCTTGGCAATCCTTGAATGACCATTCTCCATTTTTAACAAGAAATCTTTCTCTGTATTGTCACAGCTTTTGATCATTTCCGTAACTGATGACTTCTGAAAATTTCCAAAGTAGGATTAAGAAACAAACACAGTGAACTTTTGTGTTCAATATTGACTGAAAGACATGTCTCAATGTCTTATCAACTTCAATCTTTAGAACAGAATTTGGTGTTCTTGGGTTGAGAGGAAAAGCACAGCGAAACAGCACACTGGGTCTGAAGTGGGGGTGTGAGCATTAAGCACACACTTCACTGCTAAGTCATCCTCTGCATTCTAAACTTGAGTAATGAAAATTATTTTCTTCTACCAGTGATCAAAGCTCACATTAAAGCTAAGTGGCTTATGTAAAATTGGATGAAATCACAATTCATAGCCTCAAAGGAAACCTCCAAATGTGTGCATGTGTGCGCACACACTCACCACCTTCCAAAATGCTCCTAGCTTGCTGATCTCAGAGTATATCTGTGAGTATCTCAAATCTGATATGATTGTTCTGAAATTGGGCACTTCATAAAAGGGCTTAGAATGAGCAAATGGAAACGTGTGTGGCCTAACTCTCCTCTCACACTCAGAGCAAATTAAATCTAAAACTGGATTAGTTTTTTTGACAAGCTGCAGAAGCTGTATGAAAGCTTCTGGGAAACCCAAGGCTTTTGCAAATTTGTGTTTAGCCTGACCAAACATTTCCAATAGGAAAGTATTGTTGGCATTTTGATGAGAAATTATTTTCACTTTGAAACTGATTTTTTAACATAAAGAAGTGTTAAATAAATCAAAAGTAAACTTAAAATTTATGGATTGTTCCTTTGGCCTTTCTGCAAATGGGAAAATCTCACATGAAGTTGTCCTTTCCATTTTTGTGGTGAAAAAAATAAAGGCAAATAGTTTAATATTGTGCACAATTGAATTCAACGTGTGACAGTTCAAAAACTAATAATGCACTCTTCTTCCAAGGGTCAATTTTGCTCAAACATTAAAATCAATTGAATTTTTCAGACTGCTTCATTACAGATCAGTAATGGTCTCCAGGAAAATCTTATCAATTCCTTGAAGTCTTCTTGCATTTAACAGATGAAATTTCAAGGAGCTTTACAGAAAATTTATACTCCTGAGCCACGATTAAAGACAACAGATTCCCACTTGCAGTGAGTACTCTTTTCACTGTTTAGAAAAAAGTAGCAGTGTAAGGCGTACTCAGTTCCTTCCAATTTATCTTCACTTTAATGTTCCATGTCCTTCCTGGAAATGTTCTGAAGGGTCTTAACATAAACTGTAAATCTAAGATATACTGACATAAAACTTCTTTCAATAATATGGTAATGAGAGTTTTGTAGCCGACAGAGTTCAGAGTACTCAGCCAGACCCTACTGGCTCCAGCTTTGACACCACCTAATGTTTCACATCTGGCCAAAAGAGAGTTAAAATGACAATCCTTGAGCTAACTCCTTGTGATTTGGAATGACAATGCCTCTTCTCTACTCAAGAACAGAAGCAGATGACTTTACTGAAAACTGTGTTAGTTATCAGAGCAGGTTTTGTGATGGGTCCTTAACTGCAACTACCTTACTACTGCAAACTCAGATTTTTTTAATCAGTGTTGGCAACTTTCAGAGCTTTTCAGTCTAAGCCTGATTTGAATTGCTAAAAAAAATTAAACTGTTGGGTATTTAATTTTTTTCCAACCAAGATTTTTAAAACATTCCCAAGACATGTATGCATTTATGCCCAGTTTGTCTTGTGTAATCTTCAACACTATAATAAATATTTATCAGTATCATTCGACAGTCTAGACTGCATGATGTGGCCAGAGACCTGATCTAGTCTCCTCTACAGTCGAGAAATCTTCCCACTCTGAAGGTTAACTTCTTGATTTCTTTTTTCTTTGTAAAGTGTTTGGAATTTGATTTTCTGTTCTTAGTCTTCACTGAAAGACAGAATTTTAAAGGTTAAATACCCCCATGATCTGTAACATGGACTCCTGTTCAGGATGCTTTGAAAGCTGCTAAAATAACTCCTTCATTTTCTTAGTTAGCTATCAATCTATCTATCTAGGTGTTGCAGGGAAATGGTTGAAAGCAGAACATTTGACAAGGAGGGAAAGTAGAGTTGTCTTCTCTCAAGATGACCTTGCAGCTGGCGGATACTAAGAATATCCAGTGTGGAAAATTTTGAGCATTGTCCTTGCTTTGGGTTGTTTTCTGTCTGTCTTGAGGGGTGGAGTTTTTGTAGAAGATAACAGAAAGCTGTCAAAGACTTGAGGCATTCTTCATGGACAGGCTTGTTAGAGAGGTAAGGAGCTGGGGGTTATGGACAGCAAAGTCCTGTGAAGCACTGCACATCCCCCAGGCCCTTGGAGGTGCTGAGGGTGGGAATGTGCTCCCAGCTTTTTGCCCCTGCTAACATGGACTGAGCTTAGCAGTGCATGTATCCCCTCTTGTTTTTGGAATCCTCCAGCCAGCAGGATGATGGAATAAATCTACTCTTTGCACTTCAGCTGTGGGTCGTGGTGGCCTTGGTTATTTGCATCCATCAAAGAAAGCACACACTAGGTTAGACTGATAGATAGCTACCCAGACTAGACAAGTACATGCCCAGGACAGAGGGAAGGAGGGAGTAAAATTACCAGTTCAAGATGGATAGACTCTATTGATGGCATAATTTCTGGATAACTGTTTGTTTGGGGCACAGGAGAACACTACAAAACCCTCTCTGTCTTTGATGGGAAAATTGAAGAATGCACACAGCTTCAAGATGCAACTTGAGCTTTACAAGGCAAAATGCCTTTTGAGTGTTGTTGTCACACAGATGAGCTGCTGGGGAAAAGCAGGATTGAAATCATAAGGATGAGTTCTGTTGTGCCAACTCTCATAAGGAGAGAAAGGATGTTGCCAGGCCAGCATCATTAACAAGTTCTCAGACCTTTCCCACATGCTGTGAAGGACTAAAGCATTGTGTTGAAGCTGCAGTGCATTTCCTTCCCAAACCTGAGGCAGGAAACAGGAGTGCAAGGAAACAAAAGAAGAAAGAGAAGTTCAGAGATAGTTCCATTATAACCACATGTGACACTGCAAAATACTTCCTCTCCTCCATTAAAAAAAAAAAAAAAAAAAAAATCTAAATTAAACTGAGCTATCAACCTGGACAAAAAGTGGTCTTCAGTCCTCCTTGAAATTGCCCTCTTTTACTCCATGTTCAAATTTTGTCACATGATTGGCATTACTTATTCTTTCCTTTCCTGTCCAGCAAAATTTTTAAGTGCCTGACTAGTCAGCCAGGAAAAAGACACAGAGTTACCAGAAAACCCTCCTGATTATCTCCCTCTCAGTTTAAAGGGGACACAATAGATTTATTGCTTAAAAATATAATCCTTTTTTGGATTTAATTGCTTTTCTTTTCCTCCTTTTCCCTGAGAAAAATATTCTTTTTTTTCTTGGAAAGATATCCACTCTAGACTAGCAACTGAAGATTAATAAGTCACTGTTATTGCTAAATCAAAGGCACTGGAGGAATGCTTGCACTCCAAGCCTTCATTGACTCCAGGAGACTTTGTACTGGGACCTCTAGGGGTAATATGAGACTAAACAGGTTTTCCAGTAATCACATTTATTCATTCTTCCTAGTGCAATAAGATACACCCAAAGTTACTCCACATTAACCAAGAACATTTTTAGATTTCCAGATATATTTTGGGCTGTTAAATGCACAGATAAACAGCCGGAGGATCCAGTTTGATAGTTCCCCTCAGTATTGATCATCAAAACACACACCCACAAAAAAATATTATTCACACTTCCACTGATGTAGTTAAATGCTGATATTTAAAAAGGATCTTTCCATAACAGGATTGGGAATATTACCTCTGGGCTAACGCGTACAGTAAAGGGAATTAAAAGAGGCTGCAAAGCAAAAGTAAAAGTAGAGCTGACCCTTACTGAAGTCAGTGACAAAATTCCTTTAAACTGCAGTAAGACAAGAACAAGCCCCAGCAGCCTGGATTGACTACAAAGCCAAGGGAGATTTTAAAACATGAGTAATAAGAAGAGGGAACAGTACAAGGATTATTAATACTAAGAATTAGGAATCATGCCTTTTAATATTTAAAACACTTCTCCAGATACACATTTTAATTTGTCTTTCGGATTAGTACAACATTATCAATACAAAAGCAAGGATCTATCTTAGTCTAATTGTTTTGGTTTTCCCTCCACAGTATGCATGCAGTATAAATGCATTCATATTTCTGTATATCTTTACCATGTGTGCCTGCAGAGAGGGAAGGACCGTAGTTACATGGCAGGAAACAGAAAATGTTCCATTTTCCAAGCTTATCCTTGCCTTCCAATCATTACAATGCCAGATTTTATCAGGAACACTGCTTTAAAAAAATTAAAGAGAATTTCAGTTCCAGATGGAGTCTACAGTGATGTTACAAAGATAATATAAGAAACAGAAAGTGGAAACAGATGTGTCATTTTTAAGGAGATGGATTATATTAGCCTAAAACTCTCCAAATGTTCTGTGAGATGTGACATCTGCAGCAGTATTTTCAAACCTGGGTAGTTCTCTCCCCTTCCCACTGTGGGTTTCTTGATTTGGATGGCCTTTTCTTCCTTTGTAACTTCATAGATTGCAAGGGGCCATCTAGCCTGATCCTTTCACAGGCTGCAGGACTTCCCACAATTAAGTCCTAAAAAAAACTTGCCTTGAATTGCAGCAGTGGACAAACTATGACAATACTTGCTAGCCATACTAATTAATTTTTTTTAGGTAGACAGAAAGGCAGAAACCAAATGTGTCAGGAGAGCCATGCTGTGATCCTGCTCACAGGATTCTCACCACTTCCCCTCGATCATTATCTCCTCTGTTGCATTGTTGCAATCTTTCATACTTTGATGAATAACTTTCCCATACAAAAATAAATTATTCTCTTTCTTTCTGCATTGATACATCAGACAGGAGCCACCTGTCCTCTGACAGCTGTCAGAAATTATTAAAATGTGAGTTATCACAATAAGGTTTTAGTCTATGCTATATTACCAAGTGTCCCTGTCATGTCTTAACCAGAATGCCAAATGAAAAAGCACTTCAGTGCCATTGTCTTTAATAACCAAACTTACCTCAAATTATTCAAAACAAGACACTAAAAGCTGTTTGCTGCAAATCTATGTCAATTGTTGCTGACACTGGGATCTTCCTTTCATTTTTCATGTAGAAGTTCTTCAGCAGCTTCCCACAAATCCTCCACCTACTGCAGTCACTATCTTGTTCCTTTTAAACATTAGTATTGTGTTAATTTTTCTCATTTCTAGATTGGAATAAATGTTTACAGTGAGGCTTATCAAACTAATTTGTTTTCAAATATCTAACTTGAATGGTATGTGTTTGATGTCCTTAAATACTGGATGATATGATTACTTACAGAGCAGTTCTTCCTCTCTGAGTCATTATAGACCATAATAGCACTTTCTTTTAGCAATGGAACAATATAATTGGAACTTTTCTTAACATATTTTCAAACTTCCCTTGTATACTCTACGTGTTCTGTCTCTGTGGTTTTGGTTTTTTTCCCTTAACAACTGTTGAATAATTTGTACTTTCTTTAAGATCCCTTCCAACCCAAACCATTCTATGATAATATGATTCTGACTTGTACCACTTTCAAATTTGCCTTTCTTCCATTTTTATATAAATTTTCATTCTTCCTGGGTTTATTTTGTTTGTTTGTTTCATATCTGTTTCCACTTTCCCTTTGAGCCAGGGTTTCATTTTGTTTTGTTTGGGTGGTATTTTTTTAAAAGCAACATGGCCTTCTCTCTCATTTGTGGTTTTTGAAGCGTTTGGTAAAATATTCCTAAGCAGCTCCCAATTATCATTCACATTTTACTGTTTAAAAGCTTTTTCCCCTAAGATTTAGCTCTTAATTGTTTTCAGCTTTATGAAACTTCTCTTTTAAAGCACTAAGAGAAGGGGAATGTGAAGTAGTTTTTTATATTTTTTGCTAGTTTGAACACTCTTTTGCTTTGATATGTCTAATATGATTTTGCTGAAGGTGTGTGGCTAAGCATTAACAATAGCATTAACACTGACTTTGAAATTCCCTTTTACCTAACAAGATAGGCTCAGAAGAGCCTATCTTGTTTCAGTGTTCCAGAAACATTTTCCAGTTTAAGAAATTCCTATAATTTAAAAAGAAAATTCCTATAACTTTTTAAATGTTGAAAATAGTTATTTAAAGAACCAATTGTCACGGTCTGTTCTGTTACTTGGTGCTGCAATATTCTTAGAAGAGCAAAGCAGGGTCTGATTCATCATTTGGTACCAGGTAAATAGAGAAATATTCTTCCTGCAAGATGGTCAGATCTTCTCAAGAGATGCACTCACCACTGCACTTCAGATTTTCACCTTTCCTCTTAAATGTTCCTTGAGTGTCTTCACTTTTGCTGAATGCTGGGTGAAGAGGGATACAGACTTTTCAGTAGAAAAACCACAAGGAAACTGGGGGAAATGGGGTTTCAGAGGGCAACAATACATCAGCTTCTGTATTAAAAAGTAATGAAGTTTATATATTTGAAAGAAAAATGCAAATAAAGTTTGAGCTTTTGAATGCACTAAGAACTGGACCACATCTATGAGCAGGTGAATAATCACACTGTCTCCCCTCTAAATTGGCAGATGCTTCCATTTGCCCAGAAGAATTACAACTGGGTGACAATAATTTTTTTAGAACCTATTCAATCCCAAATTTTTAAATTAATTCAGATGTGACGTGGATAAAAATAAGAAACAGTGAAAGAGAATAGCATCCTTCTTCATACTTGTATTCAAAGTTAAATACATTTGAAACTGATCTTCACTTCTGACCCATTTCACTGCTGTGAAAGAATCACAGAAGTTTTTCCGCAGTGTTACAAAATTCGATTATGGGCTTTGTTTAATGATTCAGAGCAGAATTTAGATCATTTTTCCAATGTGCTCCTTGAAAACCTAATAATCACTATATAATCACTATTCTCTTCTTAACAGGATTAAAAGATATGTAGTAACTCAGATGAATTACAAGAGCATTAGTGGCAGTAGTCATTTGAAGAGATCCAGTGTGAAACAGGCAGAAGTAATGTGAATGCCAGGATCAATTTCCTTGTTATTTTAAGAGAGCTTATGCTTCCAAAACTAATGAATTGAAAGGTTGTCAAGATTATACTGCAAAATATTTTTAATAATTTAGTTGGAAGGGATGAGGGGTGGTCACTTACGGGAGAGATTCAAAGACAAGTAGTCTTTCAGCTTTAGTGATGTATCAAATCTGTTTCCAGATAGCTTTTAGGTATGTGGTTTGGATTCTTATAATTTAACATAATCAACTTCTTCTCTCAGTGCTAACATGCTTTTTTTGTGTCTGGTCAGCAAGGAAGATCCAGAGGGGACCTGGATAGTTGGGGGAGGGAGAGTGTTTTATTTACATTGTAGGCATGGAGATGTTTATTCTTAAGTGGCAAACACATTGACACATCAACCACGGTGCTGAATGTTCCCAGTAGAGAACTATTTCAAGAATAAGAGCAGACTCTGTCTGGTTAGCCATCTCTATTCTGTGGACCAGAAGAAAGGAAGAGATTTTTTTCAAAGTAGTCAGTCTTTGCTTCACTTATTATTTACACAAAGTGAATGATTTAAGCAGCTAATCAGAGAAGTTTGATAACTGATTTGAATAAAACAAAACAGAACAGAATTACTATAAAGAAAAAAAAAGCTTTTCAAAGAAGATATCACAGACTGAAAGAAAATTTTGATTTAGAAAGTACATCCTCCAAAGTGCCTATAGTAAGAGTCTGAGAAACAAACAAAAAAATTAAATTATTAAAGTTTTCTCTTAATAGCCAAATAAAAATAAAAAAATGTTTAAACTTTAGGTACTTTAGTCCCATGTATTAAGGGACTTTAAATCAATGTAATCAAAGTTCCTGAATAAATGTCTGAACAACCAGGTTATAGACTGGTTTTGAGCGTACCCTCAAACGCCTATTGCTTTTCCTCACTTTGTATTAAAACTCGACAATAATTGGAAATAATCACAGGTTTGAAATTTGCTTTCCAATCTCCCAGGGTAATGGACCAAATTATGAGGCTGGAAAGTAATTTTTTTCTGTGCTTCAAAAAATATTCAGATAACTTGTATAAAGCAAAACCCCACCGATAAAATGGGTCAGATTTTATCACGATACTTCGACAAGATCACTAGAGCACTGTTTTATGTGTATAGTCCTGTTCAAAACCTTTAGAGTTCAAATCTAAATCTCTCAGTTTCTGATCTCTGGCTACTATTCAAAAGACTGCTCAGCACACACATCCCAATGTGTTAAGATGACTCCTATGTGATCACTATGTATTAGGAGCCTCAGAAATCACACAACTAGAAACAACATTTTCAGAGAACTAAGACAAGAGGAAGTCTAATTTCTTGACCTCAAACCTCATTAAGCAGAAGGCAGGCTACTGACAGGAATTTACTCAAACCAGATGAGCTTCTGGTGCACACTCCAGTCACCAGCTCAAGAGACTGAGATTGTCTTTTGCCAGTGCTTTCTGGGAGCTGTTGCATCAGGTAGGGCCTCAGGAGCTGCATCATGTTTCTAGTTCTCCATCCTCTGCATATGCACCAAAATTGCAGCTTTGCTACTACTGCAAATCTTACTTGCTTATTTGCAGCTTTGAAGTTCAAAGTAAATTGCCAGTTTCTGCAGACACAGATGTGTACAGAGAGGCCCAGTGAAATCATTCAATACCCTCCCAGGCTTCTGCTGGATTTCCAAGCCCCAGGTGTCCACTGGAACTCCACCTTATGTTGAGTCTCTCCACAGTTGAGGCCAAGTACAATGTTTGGTGGCTTTCTCTTCCTCTGACACATTGTTAACACCAGCTCAGGAATTGTACTTTACACTGTCCATTTCCATTCTATAGATATTACTGTCTGGCCAATTACCTTCCTTCCTTCGCAGCTGCATGAGAGATGGAAGTACTAAGGAACTCAGTTTTTCAAATGAGAGGAGTAAAATTATGATCTTAAACGTAGGTTTGAGGTTCCAGTCAGTTCCTCAGTACGAAGGAGCAGAAGGATGGACAAGAAAGATGATAGGGGAGGGAAGGTAATTTAGACTTCCAATAATGGAGAGATACAAAGAGCAAAAGAAAAAAACATATACATACATACAGATGTACATAAGCAAATAAAAATGGAAATCAATATGAAGACAAAACCAAGTGCAATAGAAGGAGGATTCTAAGAAATGGTGGGGGAAAAGAGAAAAAAAGAAACAAAGTATAAAAAAAAACCCTTGAATCAACTATATTTTTATCAGCCAGGATGAAATTAAATGTAAAACCTCAACATTTTCAATTAAAAATTCTGTTTAGCAAATGCTTTTATTGGGAAAAAAATTACATTATGAGATTTTATTTTTGTTGCACTTAAAAAACAATAACTGTTTCTTTTCCTTCTACCTTTATCAATGGGTATTACAGTATATCTGATGACACAAAAAAAAATTCCTAGCTCCACTGAAGTGAACAGAAAAAGTTTATATGACCATTTAAGTACAGAAATGTCATTCATGTTTTTAAAAAAGATACAAGCAGAACATTTCCAACCTGATCAGGCCAATAAACTTGAAAAATCACAACCAAAAGGGAAAAAAATACAACTGATTGAAAGGGTTTAATTAGGAGATTCTGCTGGATTGTGTCAGTTTTCTTCTATTCAGAATTTAACCTGGTGTAAATGTGAAGCTGACATGGATAGAGTAATAACGAATAGGGAAAAATATAAAGCAAAAGCCCTTCTCAGTTAATTCTCATTTATGTATTGTTATGTTACTCATCTGGCTCTCAGGCTGGTCAGAGGGAGAGATTTAAGAGAAGTAGCAACTCATCTGAATGCCAGCAGTTTTCCAGAAGAGGAAAATGCATTTTCTTTACAAAATCTCAGCTGCTTCAACGTGGCAGAAGATGTCTGCAAGAAAAAGCATCTATGGTGATTACAGTTAGGAGACTGAAGTTTTCCAATTGTAAAAGGCTCCCTTCTAAATCAATAAGACTTAAGGAGATCTCTTTCCTCTGCTGGTAATGGGCACAGGCAGTGATGCAGTGGCACAACTGCCCCACTCCCCATGCCAGTGACAACACCGATGCTGCTGACAAAAATGAGATTTTCCTGGGTGCACAGTGTCTGAAAACCAAATAGGAAGGGACAGTGTCAATGAGGTTTTTTTATTAATCATAGGAGTGCTGAGGAGATTGTCAGGGAAATTAGGGTTATGAGGAGACAGACTGCGCTGAAAACTGAAGGTGATGTCTTGAAATTCTGGAGTAAAGGCAAAATTTCTCTGGGCATCTACAGGGCCAGGAGCCCATCCTCTGTATGTAAAACAGTGAATGCAAAACTTACTGAAGGGAATAAATAATTTCCACCTCAAAAATAATTCTGTTGGGGAATCACTCCCCCTGATAAGCATATAATGATGATTTAATAGCAAATCTTTACATTGCCTACAAATAGTGATGTAAATTAAGCTTAAAATGAGAAAGAAAAAAAGAGAAAAGGAATGAGAAAAAGTTTCTAAAATCATTGAATACTTGATATGGCAGCATGTTAACTTGTGACAAGATTCACAAGACTTCTCCCAAGGCTGAATAATTTGGAATAAACTTCAGAGCACAGCAGAGGTTTGTCAGTTCTGGTATGTCAAGGGAGTTATTTGAAAACCTCTGCACACACCCAGGCACCAATATCGTCTTCCTAAGATCCAACACAATTGAATAACGTAGCTGTAGCCAGCCTTGGTCATAATATGTGTATCAATCATCTCATTTCACCTAGTAACGGGAGAAATGTTACTACTGAAATGAAACATTAGGAACACCAATAACTCAGAAGAGAATTAGCCTGGATGAGAAACTTGCATCCTGGTTCCCAAAAGCTAAAATCTACCCCAGCTTCTTCTCTCTTTGCTCACTTTCCTCTGTTGAAAAGTGACAGTGATTGATATCTTCTCCCACCCTAAGTATGCTGTGGTTGTTTCTCCTTATGGTTAGAATTAAGCTAACAGCCCAGCTCAAACACTCACCCATTTAGATGAAGCATTTATTAGCCATGAATCCTTCTGTTCTTACACCACCTCAAAGTTCTTGTGTACGTCACTGAGGGACACAAAGGGAAGGATTCTGGCATTCAGTCGGAGGCTCCAGCACCAAACCCTCTAACAAGGCGAGCAGGCATGGAACGGCTCCAAAAGCCCAGATGTTTAAACCATATGAAGCTGCAGAAGAAAATGAAGAGCAGCTGAATTACAAAGGAGGGGAGGATACAATGTTTGTGTATGGTTAAACTACTGTAAACTTTGAAATCTGTATTATGGAACCCATTAGGGAACCCATAACTTTGATTTAAAAGTAATAGTCGTAAGATTCTTACTTTGCCATTATTTATGGTATAATGAGAAGGTACGTTACTAGAATCCCACAAACTAAATAGATGGATTTCATTAAAACTATCCTGATGAAGAGTAAAATCGAAGGAAAAAGGAAATAACAACTTTTGTTTTATGCCAATTTATTTTCATAGGCTGCTTTGCACAGCAGAAACACAGGAAGATGAAAAGACAGGGAAAACTTTTCCCTCTCTTCCATAACAGAGAGAAACTTTTTAATGGTATTTGAAGGGCGGAAATGACCTACTTCCAGTTGCTTCTATATTAAGAATCTGGCTACATATCCAAGATTTGCCTGAAGAATCAAAGCAATGTACAAATTCAAATCAGAATTTATTTGTCAACACATTGGTTAAATAAAAAATTTGTTGCTAAACAATGTGCTGTAAAAATGAATGCTTGAAAGTTTGCCCCAGGAGAGTCCTTCAGGGACATAATTCCAATATTTGCCCCCATACTCTCTCCTGCTCTCCCTTCCTCTCTCCACTCTGATGGCTGCCCTGGGGAAACAGAAATCACAGGAGAATTTCAGCTTTATGCCCCCCTTTCAGCTCAGCTTTTTACTCCAAAGGACCCACAAATCAAGCCTGCACAAAGTACATCCAGGACTGTTATGGTATCCATTGGGGTTTTTTTTGCAGGGATCCCCTTCCCACTCAATGAAGCCCCAGGAGTTCACCAATCCCCCCCCCACCCCAAAATTGTTCCTGCCACGGGGTTTTTTTCTTAAGACAGAGCTCCTCCAGGAAAACTGCCAAGACCAAAACAAAGTGGCTGTCCCCTCTCATGGATTCCATTTTAAATAACAAACCCCTGAAAGAGACTGGCAGAAACCTGGAGGGCTGGACTCCGTGTTGGTAAACCAGCACAGCACTGAAATCTGTGAGCAGCCTGCACAGAAAGGCTGCTCTCCTCTTCCTCCTCCCCTAGAACAGTCCACAGAAGTTTATACTTGGGATAGCATGAAACAGATGATAGGTCACATAGTGCCACTTCTGGGCTGCACCCACCGCCTTGTTGAGAGGAAGAGGAATTAATGATCAAGCATTTGCATGTCATTATCTTATGAGGAAATAGGAAGGACATAGGCAACTCCAGAACTGTTACCTTGAGTCTTGAGTTACAATTATGGACATCATATAATCTATAATTTATTTTACAGTAATCAAAGGGTGCTGTCCACAAAATCTATTTATTTCTCTACTTTACAGCTCAAATGGCCACTATCCCCCAATTAGCCTGTGCTGCCACTTCCCTGCACCCTAGGCTGTGTTTCTGGCATGCTGCATTTGGCTTCCCAGGCATGCCAATGCTCTTTCCATTTCATCCCACACTCACCACCTCCCAAGGTGAAGGACCAGGGCTGGGTGCAACATTCTAGGTAAGTGCTCAGATGGCCTCAGGTCAGAGGTGCTAAAGCTCCTCCAGCTTCACTGGAAACTCTTCACTGGAAACTGGAAATTCTATGCCAAACTTACTTTTCATGACAGAGTACATCAGGAGCCCATTAGATTCCCGTGTGACTTGAGCCTTCTTCTCATTTTTTCGCTTGTAGCCTACAGACAAACTTTTGGCTTATTCTTCCTAAGTCTGAGCCTTTGAATTCCATTTCAGTACATGTATCACCTTCAGATGGCTGGAGCCCTCATGCTCATCTACTCTTGTAGTGCTACCCACCAATCCTTCAAGATTCATTCAATCCACCCACAAGATTCATTTCCAAATCTGTGTCACCCACTCATTCTGCAAGGGCCCCCAGTGTGTTGTGCTGAGCCCTCAAGATAAGTGGAAGCTGAAATCTGCAAGTAAACCACATCTCACTGAGTACCTGGAAAAATAGATATTTTTGTTTCCAGCTCTTCCTTATGAAGTTGCATTCACATGTGCTTCTCAGATGTGCCCCTGTGTGAACACACATACTATGAGTATAAAAGGAGCAGACTTTAAAACTGCTCAGTCATTTTCGTAGTTTTGCTCTCTCAACTATTGAACTAATGGCCTGAGCAGCTGAATTTTGTTTGTGATGACATGTTTTCAAACAGGCTATAAATTCAAACTATGAAGAAACTTTGATACTCCCAATTCTTGTTCTTATTCTAATGTTTTAAACTCTTCTTGTTGATTTATTAGGAGTTAAATAATGATTGCAAGAAAATTAGAGCCATTAAGCACTTCTCACTCATTTAATTTTAAATTTACAGAATTTTGACCATAACTGCCTTACAGTGACACCTTCTGGAAAATCTAGGAGGAGAGGGAAAGCTGCTCCATAAAGGGAGAGTGTGTAGGGGACAGATGTGGATCAACACAGATCAGCTTTGGAGCATTTATTCCTGCCTGACTTTCGATGTTCAAATATATGTACAGTGCTGTTACAGACACCCTACAGTTCAGCTCTCTCTAAGAAAACAAATCTGTTGTTGTGGCATTAATCTGGTCACAATTTTTTTCCTGCATAAAGTGGTGTTAAAGTGTAGGGTAGTCATAGTATCATTCTTAGCATCTCACAGAGATAAAAATAAAATAAAACTAGAAGCAGTTATTTTTGCTGGTTTAACACTTATTCTGTTTGAAATAGTGTCTAAAAATATTTCTATATGCCAAGAGAGACATTTGTTTTAATACTAAGTCTTTAAGGAACGACAGTATCTTCAGTACACAGGTTCAGCTGACTAGGCAAGCAAAGCAAGGAAAAAAAAACTCCAAGTCCATTAGAGAAGACTAGCAGAAGATGTGAAAACAGTTTACACTTCTAGGGAGCAGTTCAGCTGCTGACAACCTACTGTCATGGCAGAGCTCCCAGTTTCTGGGAGGCTCCCTCCATGTTTGACACACAAAGGAGTTACACTGGCATGAGCAGCATTTTCTGAGACCACTTTCAATACACTGCCACAAGAGTGTCTCTGTTATGTCCTACCAGACTTAGAGAAAAGGAAAGCTTTGAGGATGGCTGCCATTTAAGCAAATGAAAGTTTTACAAGGAAGGTCTGGGATCTGGGGATGACCACCTTCAGCTCATTAGCAGAGCTACGTTGATAAACAGCTTGTGCAAGAATAGTGTAGGAGTAGAGACGGTTTATTACAAAAAGCTGAAATCTAACTGAAAACAGAGCTATTAGGCCCCCACAAAAAGTATGGCATTTTCCAATAGGGTAATTTTCCAAATTCACTACTATTGATGTCACAAGAACCAACTCCAAAATGTCTCAACATCCTTCCTCACGTTGTCACTGATGACCCTTGCACCATGAGTCTCTATCCATTTGTATAGCAGTGCTAGCTGTAAATTTCCAGCTCATTAGTTATACACACAAGCATGAAATCAACACACCCATGATGATTTAAACCAGATGAGGGTTCACCTTTAATTTGGACATAGGATCATGTGGGAGAGGAAATTGTATTAGATGGGAAAGTCATTACAACTATCAAAATAAAGCATTAATCAGGTGAGTTTGGCTGTACTCACAGGAGACTGATCCTCATGTCCAAAGCTGCCAGGGCTGGCTGACACTGGCTCAGCCCAGAGCAAAACATACCTGGCTGATGCTGTTGCCAAGCTCTTAGCCCTGAGAGATGGGGCAGGCTGGCACTGTGGTGGGACCTGCCACCCACACAGACAGGCTGTACCTGATGTACCTGACAGAGGGACATCCCACATTTCCCATCTCCAAAACTAGTCAGATTGCACAATTCATCTGTCTGGTCCCAATGTGGTACCGGCATGTGACCAAAACCTGCATTCAGTCTCAAGAAACTGAAAATTGTCCCAGTGCCGCCAGCAAGAGAGGACTCAGTCTTCAGGAGTAGGAGGACTTTACAACAGAGATCTTTCCAATGCAGATTAGCCCAATTTTTCATTTATTTCCAAAGATTTCTATTATCCTTTGTGTGTTGGTAATTTCTTTATTTGATTACATCAGAAAGGGCACTTCACCATTCCCAAAAATAAATTGTGTTTAACATCACAAAAAGGAGACTTTGCTATGGAGATCCAGTTTCCAGAGAAAAAGAGGAAAAAAATCCACTGAGAAAAAAAGAAAAAAGAAAAAAGAAAAAAAGAAAAAAAGAAAAAAAGAAAAAAAGAAAAAAAGAAAAAAGAAAAAAGAAAAAAGAAAAAAGAAAAAAGAAAAAAGAAAAAAGAAAAAAGAAAAAAGAAAAAAGAAAAAAGAAAAAAGAAAAAAGAAAAAAGAAAAAAGTCATATATTCAGGTCCAATCAATCCAAAGAGATTTAGTTTAAATCCCATGAAGTTTCCAAACCTGTGACTACCAACCCTTAGAATTTATTTAGTCAAATCCTCCAGCTTCACCCAGGTGACGTCTTTAGGTAGACAAACCAGCAGCAGCTAGGGGTTTAGAAAATACCATGTACTGTAGGATTTTCAATAGAGAAAAGAATGAGTCAGCCTCAACTGTATTTCTATACAAATCCAATCTCTTTTTGTCTGTTTTGTTATTCCAAAGGCTGTGGTCTTTTTTAGCAACCCACTACAAAGGAGGCCAGAAAGTGGCTCACAATAGGTGTAGTATGGAGAGAGCAGGATGAAAGGAAACAAAACATGGACTCACGGAACTCACGGGAGCAGAAAGCGAAAGAAGGAGTAGCAGCAGGTATGATCTAGGCCTAGACAAGAGACTTCACCACACTGGTATAATTTAAGGGACTTAGTGCTGGAATGCAAACTGGTGGCTCTTAAAATTTGATTTCTTTTTTTAAAATGGGGAGTCAAATGTCATGATAAGTTCAGAACAGCTTACAATAGTTGCCCCCACTGAGGCTCTAGAAACACCACTGCAATAGAAGCATGAGAAACTGGAAGAAGAAAAGGCTTTTGCAATGAACAGCTTAAGATGGCGACTATGAGGTTTTCTTTTTCCTCAAAGTCTGCTGAATTGTAAGGAAAAATTACTTGAGATACAAGGGGTGCATGCATTTTTCATTGATAACTATGATAGCTACAACACATAGCTATAACAAGAAGTTTATTTCAGCCTGGATGCAAACCATTGGTCTTGAAACCATGAAATGAAGGAGAGAAAGAGAGAGAGAGACTGAGACACAGAAAGTTAGAGCCTCTGTATTTGCAAAAGGACACAATATGCTGCCTGTTACTGCCAGGTGAAGGACAGGGAGCCCTCTGTACTGTCAATATAGTTACTATAAACTGCCCCTGAGAAAATATTTAAATGTAAGTTTCTTTTCAATTCAAGAAACAACCTTTAAAAAGAACCTTTTTACTTTAATAGTAATCCATGTTAATTTACTAAAACAATAACCAGAAGTCAGTTTGCCAGTTGATGTTTTGCTTTTTACTGTAAAGCTTGAAATGGGAACTGTGGCCTTGATGAAAACTATAAAATTCCAGTAAATGGGATTAGTCATCCTTTTGTGTGCCTCAGTTCCACATATCAAATAACAAGCAGTGACACCCTCAGCTAGCAAGTGGAAGCAAATATACTTCAAAAAGGAAAAAAGCCACAGAGAGGATGAGTAACATTTGACATTTTCATGTACGGAATTTCTGTAAATGTCTCTCTCCCAGAGGAGAAATATCTTCCAAAATATTTAGTTCACTGGGGTATTTCTCTTTGATAGAGTACTGTGAAATCTAGAGTGTGGAAATCCTTAATTAAAACATCAATATTTAACTCTTTGCAACCTGGGATCATTTAATGCTTTTCAAATCAGGATTAGTATAACAAATGGCAAAGAGGAATGGATTTCAATCTTTAAGATTCCTGCAGATTGTGGAAACCTTCACTGCCTGATTTCTCTCCATCCAATGCTGTGAGCCTTTAATTTCACCTTCAAAAGAAGAATTCCATTGAAAAAGGAACTGCTCCATTGAGCAAGCAGATATTTCTCATGCTAATACTGTATGCCTAATCGTTTTGGTTTTGATGGAATATGGTTAATATTTCCCTCCTAGAGCTAACTGTCCTGAGCAGAAACCTCGTATATTCACTTCCTGCTGATCTTGGTTACACTGTGTTTTCTCAAAGCATGTTCCATGCTGCTGCTTGCAGGAGCAAGGAAACTCCATTGAAAAAGTTGTTTATATTAAGTTTCTGGGTTAATTGACTGTTGCTATTGAGTAAAGCACCTGACTGTTATAAGATTTTAGCATACTGAATGGATCTTAAACAGATTTCCAATTCAAACATGCTGTCAAGCACATGGTATAATAGGTGTGATTCTTTTGATCCATGGTCATATTACAGGACAATAAAAATCCATATTAAAATTGTAGTTACAAATTTTAGTAATTGACACAAAATGAAAACGACTCTAACAAACTCAAATCCTTGCAAGTGCTTGCTGTTTTTGTAATTCTAACTTCATGCCATGGATCAGAAATAAAAATCCCTACATAATGTCTCACATCGGTTAAATCCTCACAATTCCTGGTAGCTCCACAGCATTGGAAACACCCTAAGTCATATCTCTCCATCTTGCAAGAAAGCCATACTCTACAGCAAACCCAGTCCTCAGCCTGATAAAGAAGGGTCTTCTCCAGCAACTCAGCTCTTGATGTCTTCCCTTATCAATGTTAATATGAAAGTCAGAATAGGAGAGCTCCAGCATCCAGGATACCCATGGCCCATCTCTAAATGGACAGGTGAAGTTGAGAGAGTGGAACTCTCTGGAGTGCCAGGAAGTGGAAACTGTGGCAGGATATCACAAGGGGCCGCATTCCAGTCTCGCCACCCTTGCCAACTGGCCTGTCAGAGTAGTGTACAGGTGAAGAATGGACTGAAGTTATCAAAAACCCCATCTGCTTGGCTTCTCTTGGGTACCCACAGAAGCAAGTTTACACCTCAAAATGCTTCGTTTTAAATAACAGTTCCAAAAAGGAAAGGATCTTTTCTTTATTGCTGTTATAAACATTAGTTGTACCACATTCCTATTAGAAAGAACAGAAATTTACCTTGCCTTTTGAGAAGGGGACAACCCATACTGCACAACTGGGTAATTCTTTGCACATTGCATACAAGCATTTTGTGGACTTCAATTTGGAGTCTACAGTATTTCAGTGTTTAGTTTTCATAAGTTATAGTCTTATATTTGATAGCAGCTTTTTACAAATGTTGAATGAAGAAAAATACAGCACCTTTCACTACATTCACTGGCAGGCCATGGCAAGCAATGCCTGTAGATGAAAGGATAGCTGCCACAGGCTGGCCAAAGTAGTTTATGTAACAGTAGGAAAAGGCTATGTTCTCCAGGCTCACAGTAATCACAGCAGTTAGGACACAGGGAGCCCACATATGCTACACAAAGCCCAGCAAACTCAAGTGGGGCTGCAGCCAGAGCTGGCCTTGATGCCAGCAGAAAAATCACAAACGCCATCAAAATTCTCCTTTTAAGCTACAGCTGGCTGCCAACTGTTTAGCAGCTGCAGAAGAAAGGAGGAGAAACAGGGAAATTTTACAATTTAACAGCATATAGCTTTGAAATAATTTCAAGGAGGGATGGAAGAAGAAAGCAAACACATTAAACATACATTCTCCCCCTTGTCCCCACAATTTTAAAAGGAAGTAAGAGAATTGCAGGGAAATGCCATGGCCATTTCCAGACATCAAATTTCTGTACCAGCTGAAAGACCAGTGATAACAGAACAGATTATATCCTTAGCTAGGTAGGAGAAAAGCTGGAGTTTAACTGCTCTACAAATATCTAAAGGAGACCTTTCTAAGTCTACAAAATACAAATTCACAGAAAGCATAATTTTTGACATTTAAAGAAAGCTAAGGAAGGTGAAGAGATGACTCAGGACACCTGAATCAGAGCATGATTACCATGTGAGACACAAGAGCCACCAGTGCACTTCTCTAGGCTCATAGCATCTGCTGATGAGAAGATGTATCACCCATTAAGCTAAAAAAAGCTGCACAAAGGAAGAGTGGGTTCTGGGAAAGAATTTCCAGTAAAGCCACACTGGCATGAGTAGCACAGACCACATAGTCAGACACAGCAGACCCACCACAGGATAAAAATAAGTATCAGAGCTACATGGCTCCCCAGGCTGCCTGTTAAAGGGGACCAATAGGAGACCCCAGAGAGAAAATACATAGAAAACCAGTATAGGAGTCTAATAGGAGACCACAGAGGAGAAAATTTGGAGAAACATGTTGCTGGTTTTCTGAACATATTGATATGGGAGATTTAAACTCATACGCTAATTATTTTCTCATTAGAAGAGTGCTGTTGCACTATTTGCAGACTAAGTTACTACTCAGCATGTGCACTTTGTCCCCAATCTGTCCCTTAGTAGGAACATATTGATACACATTCCCTCATATGGAGCACATTAGACATTAAATATAAAAGCTGGTTTTGTTTTTATATTACTTCACACACAAAGAAAATAATATTCCACAGACTATATTAATCAAATTAATCAAATAATTAATCAAATATTAATCATGTTTACTGATCTCTGCAGAGTATTAGTACACTTTGAAGTCAGCCAATTGTGCCAAGCCTCAGTCAGCTGAAGCCATAAAATTTTCTGCTTTACTCCTCGTGTAACTTTTCCTTTCTCTCCCCACCCCCAGCCCTCAATGAGGCAAGGTTAGATATGAGCTAGATGCATTTGCGTATTAGCCTGCCAAATCATTCGAGATGTGTGAATGGATGACTTCAATTTGACGGAACATATTCAAGTACCCAAGTCACCTTTTTCCACCCAGTAAACTACTCAAACAGTCATCCTTTTTGAATCGTTCTGCAACAGAATGAAAGCTTTCCAAAAGTACAACTCTGCCCATCAGCACATCATTAGATAGCTACATTTAAAGCCTAAGGCTGAAAGTCACCTTTAGAAAGTCGTGATTATAAATAAAGCATCTGAGATATTGTGAACCATAGTAATAACACATCTTTAACTGAATAGGTATTTTGCATCAGAATACAAAAATGTGTTCCAGTTTGGGAAAAAAAACCCCAAATCAGCAACAAAAACAACAAAACCAGCTGCTAAAACAAAGTGAAAAGATATGCTGATTAAACTGAGCATAGAGTTGTGCGGAATTTTCCACCCTAATCCACAATGCCATCTGGCATTGTCCGGCAGGAGTTGTCTTTCAGTCATCAGCTACAGTAGGCATGCACAGACAGTCATCCACAGGGTAACAGTATCAGCCCATGGCTGATGTTCTCAACATCTCTCTGCAAATCCTGGTCCAGTAGGAATATCTCTTGAGACTCTCTCGGCAAGAATCACTGAGAATTATTATGAAAGACATGTATCAAGACACTTACTGGATGCCAAAGCAGAAGCATTGCTTGATAAGAGCAGCTTAGGGAAGTCAGTCTAAACTTTACATGCTTCCACCATTAGTACCAGCTTCAGTGGGGCAAACAAATGCAGTACTACAAAAACATAATTCTGTTCCTTTACTCAGAATAGAAACACCGAGTGCATGTAAACAAGAAAGATACACAGAAATCTGGGCTCTAGCTGCCATACAAGTCAAAGTTAAGGAACCAAGATGAATTTTCCCTGGAGTCCCATCAGCGCCAGTGATTGTTTGTGGCTATGCATATTTAATATTTATACCCATCTGAATTGCATTTAAGAGTCTAGGCTTCTGATTTTGACCCTCTGAAGAGTACTGACGCAAGCTGCCTAAGTAGCCTGAAACCAGTGGTGAATATACATGACCCTTAGTATATTTTTCATAGTAAAAATTATTTCAGTCCCTAGTTGCCATTTGACTACAGTTCTTTAGGACTAAAGATAGCTATCTCAGCGGGCAAGGACAAAAATTAAATGGTCTTGAAATCTTAATGACAGTCTCTTTCCTTTGTCTTCCAAAAAGACAGCCTTCACATAGCTAACCAAACAGAAGTTGACAGTACACAGAAAGCTAAAGTGCCTCTGAAACTACTGCTAGCACCAAAAGTAGCAAAACTAGCAAAACACAGCAGAGCACTTCAAACACATTAACTTAACTTCATTTACTAATTGATTGATTTAGTTATATCAGTGTGAAGTGGACTTACTGTAGGGCTGATGTTAAAAGCCAAGCTATTTTTCTGGTGAGGGAACCTGTTCCTTCAGGATGGACCCAGACCAGCAAGTAGAGAAAGAAAAAGGTGCCACCACTTTGGGTAAGGGAATCATGAAGGGGCTTGTATTTGCCAGGCAAGGTCTCTATGCAGCCATGATGAGAAGCTGCTCAAATACCACTTTTCTTGATGGTTGATAGGTTAGGAATGGGAGCATGCAAGGGGCATTTAGGAACAGGGATATAACACAAGGTTCTCTCCCCAGCTCTGGGAAACTGTCATTAATTCAAAAACCCCTGGAAAACCGTTGGTTTGACTCACCAGAGGACAAGAAAATATCATTTTTCTGACTATGCAGCCAAACAAATAGGGCCTCTCTGAGTGTCTGAGCTGTGTGATCCCACACCAAGGCCTGTGCTGGCTCTCAGTAAGAACAGGCTTGAAAGGTATCTGTCTCATCCCATTGGAGCTGCCTCCATCTGTGTGTATAACATTGAGTGCCAGAAACTTTCCACAGCCTGGGATCCTCACCATTTTATACTTTGCTTTTATCTGGCATTGTCTGGGGAAAAGAGTCTCAGATTTTAGTAAGGCATTGCTAAAATATTAAAGAAAAATGTTACATTCATTTTGAAACTCTCAAAAAATCTTAAGAATCTGAACTCCAAACTGTCTTCCTATTACACTCTAAAAAAATACACATTGAAGAGGAAAATTACATGATGATCAGTATCATCAAATATATTAGTAGGTGAGGCTAGTCAGTGTTACATGATCATGCCATAAAAGATTCTGACATTAAAACAAATGCACATTATTCACAAGGGAGTTATTAAAGAAGAAACAAGCCACTTGAACTCTAAATTTCCACTTTTTAGTTTTATATCTGAAATTTAGCTTTACAGGAGTTAAATTCAGTGCATTAAATAGAATGGCCTCCTTCAAAAAAAGTACCTGCCAGCACACTTATTGCATACCTATTCATAGCATGGCCAGAGTGCACACACTCTTTTCATCATAGTGTGGATAAAGATAAAAGACCAGAGATGCTTTTGAATGCTCTAGAATTTGTTTCTGCTTTGAAAGAGTTAGTGTACCAGGGCTGTGATACAATTCAGAGGCAGTTTTCTGACGAAACTGGAATGGCCACTCTCCAGGGCTGGGAAAGGATGTTACTGCAAGGGTTCCATTAGTCACCAAAGCATTTTTCTCTTTAATGTGCCAGGTTTTGACCTTGAAGGTCAGTAATAGACTGTGCATCTGTTGTTGGTTGGTTTTCCTGACTCATATCTAAGAGTTTGGACTGATGTTTCCCTAATTGCATTTCCTTTCTACAACAATTTGCCATGGCCCCATTCAAAAAGGGGTTCATCTGACCTGAAGGTGCTTTTAGAGTCACTTGGGGACAGGGTCTGCTCCATTTGTTCTGGCTGAGAAAGAACTGCCAAGCAGAACAATCACAAACCTTTACATCCCAGTAAAATTAACCAAAGGGATCTATTCAGAGCAGGGGAGGGGGAAAAAGCCAAAAATAATATACAGCTAAATCAGAGCTATCTCACAACAGTGAGATACAAGGGAGCCACAAGGGAGCTTTTATTTGCAATCTGCTACAGGCAGAGAACCCCTAGGATATGGACAACAGTATAAGAAGGGAAATTACAGGAATTAATACCAAAATAAACAAAAACTGCATGAATGAAATACAGACTTTTTTCCCAAGTAATTCAAACAAGTGGATGAAAACTACAAAAAAATTTTCTTCTTTAAGAATCTCACTTCTTGCAAAAGTCAAATAGCTTAAAGGAGGAAACAAACACTGTGACACATCAAGGTTATTGATGATAAATGTTCTTGTTTCCAGTAAGAATTTAGTATGTTTCAGCTGGCTTAAATTGAAGTAAAAAAATACAGAAAATACTTCTGCCAAATACAAAGAGGCAATGTTTTTTCTTGTTTTTCCTTCCATGCTGCTTGAATTGCTCCCTTTTTTTCTTTGCATATTTTAAAGCAAATACCTTTCAAAACCTGTTTGCATTCACCCAAGTTGTGATATACAAGTAAGGCAAAACACCAGAAGTATCCTATATATGTCTTCTCTATATGTAAGACCAAATATTTATAGCACATATCTCCCTGAAAAGTTACACAAAGGAGAAAGCAGTCACCTTGGGAATGACAGACATAAAATGTGGATTGATATCGCAAATCAAAATCTGACATTTCAGAGTTCCCTTTTCAAAAAATAAATCCAGAGAAACAACCAAATCTGCACCACAAAAAATAAACCCAAAAACAACAACAAAAAAACACAACATAAACAAACAAACAAACAAGTCCAAAACAAAACAAATTCACCCAAACAAATAAACAGAAAAATATCTTTTCTGCTCTTGATTTCCTGATGCCATATCCTTAAATCCCACCACGGAAAATGTCACTTAGGCACAATACTGAATGTGCAAGCTACCCCTGTGATCAGGATTGAGCATAAAACAAGTTTACATAGACATAGAATGGGAAAATTTTCAAGAGGCCACAAAAAATTAACTTGCAAAAAGGCTTTCTAGGAAATTACATGTCTGGAAAAAATAGTCCATTACATGATATATATCACCCTGTGGCAATACTTTATCAAGTAGACAAGCCTTTCCACAAGGCTAAATACAACATGTATTTAATGTCCAAGCACTTCAAGCTTGAAATCCAATGAAAGTCTACTTACTCACAAAGATACTCTTTCAAACTTTAGGATACATTTGTAAAAAATAAATTCATCTAGTAGAGGGTTGTGTAAGGTGGTTCATTCTTCCCTATTCACTAGGTGGCACTAGGAGTCCACCAGTGACTCTAGATCTCATCAGTATTTTCTACTATAGTTGTTGCACATGTCTGTCTGAAAAAGAAATAATATCATTTTAAGCCTTCTCTAAGAGCTCTTCCGGGGTTTAAATTGACATGTTTTGTCATGTTAAGCAGGAAAGCAATTTTTCCGTAAGAAATTAAATCCACAAAATGCAGCATATAAATCACTTTATATTTATATTGCTCTGAATGGTGATAGAACTTCATAAACTGAAAGATCCAGCATGGAAGGAGGAGGAAACAACAAATTCGTGTCTTAAGCTTGACATTACTAAATGTTTAGCTAGACAATCTGAGCTGCAATAATAATAATTATTTATGGTACTTAATTTTTTGTATTGATTTACTTACTGATTACTAAAACTTAAAGTAACAGCCCATGTAGTAGGTTTGCTGATCTTTACTGAGAAAAAGAAGTGAAAATGATGGGAGTTTAAGCTAGAGTGTGACTTTTCTTAACCTGAAGGGCTAATAGCTTAGGACACAATGTCCAGTGCTTTCCACTGAAGACAATACACTTTCAGGGAGGGTGGATGTACCAGCCCAAAAATTTCTCACAGAAGCCTACAGCAGGATGATGGTACAGGGAAACCCACTGAAACCTGCTCTGATCTCTAACATTGGTTTGGCCAGCAAGCCAATGATTCACAAGGCTGATTACCAAGACAAAGATGGAAAGAAAAGCCAGTTTTATTTTGATAGCAAAGGAAAGCAGCAGACCCTTTTGTATGCCTGTGCTCTTTGTCCAGCACTCTTGGTGAGTTGCTTTTCCTGAAGATCCATCCAGCTTGTCTGCCCTGTGGGATGTGGATGCAGTGGGTGCAGCCAGGAGCTGGCATGGTCTGTATCCAGCACCAGCCCATGGAGACAAAAAGCAAAGTAAACGCAAAGTAAAGCCAAAATAAGAAATAGCTGTGGCACTGCTCTGTCAAAATGAAGACCCAATGAACAGCCAGAGTCCGCTCCCCTTGGGGTCTTTTCCCTGATGTAAAGGTCATGTGCATCATGAGCAACAGTTTTAAGTGGTCTGTGGCCTAGCTACAAAATAGAGCTAATGGCAGACACTGCCATACATGAGACACAAAAAGGAGAGGCCAGGATGCCAGGGCAGGTCTGACAGGTACCCAGTACACAGAGCAGAGGTGCACAACCTCTTGCAAGGCCTTTTGAAGGCCACAATTTGTATCTCATTTGTGTACCACAGAAAAGAAAGGCCCATTCACACGTGTGTCCCAACCTTCCCACAGGACAAATTCCAGCCTTGCTCAGAGAGTAAATCATGCACTGGGTATCCAAATCACCAAGAGCCCTTTAGAGTTATGTTTTCAAATACACTTACCAGTCTGACTACTTCTGAAAATCTAGATCTCAGGTGATGAAATAGGAGATGGGGCAAACCTGACTCTTAGAAGGTGTCAGAATCATAAAATGAAAATCCCTCCTAAATCACCCTTCTGTATTAAGCATATTTTCAATGTTTCCAAGCAGGATATTTTTTAAAAATCATATATTACTATTCACAGGAACGTGTGCTTATGAGTAATTCCTGAGGTCCTTTAAAAGTATTTATTTGAATGTTTTTCTTCTTCCAGTTTGTCACTTGCTCACATATCAAAAGTTCAGAAAAAGGCACAGAGCACCACTGTGCTCCCAACCAGCTCCTTGAATAGTCCCTTGGCAGCTGTAACTCAGCAGGAAAGCTTAGCTGCTTGGATGTGTTAATTAGTTGGCAGCTCTCCTCAAATTTTCAGCAGTAATGCTTAGTGCTACAGCTCTGTCTCCAGGCATACACTTTCATTTTGCTGTTTGACCAAGCAAACCCTGAAAAAGGAAGAACAAGTGCTGAATTTAATAGGAGTTAATACATTACTTTACAAGTGCTTCATGGCTGAGAGTCTAAAGTCTTCCTCCCAGCAATGTGACTGAGACAGCTGCAAATATCCAAGTAATGACCTCTGCTAAGTGAGTCAGCCAGTTCAGTCGAACTCCCAGCAGATAAATAACACCATATATCTGCCCTTCAGCTACTTACCCAGGCTTGGGAAGGAAACAGGGCACGTGAGCCTCGTCTTGCTGTAGCTGCACACAACCAGCTGTACCCCCGTGAGCAAGTGTGAGTTTAACCCTGCAATTGAGACCTAGCAGCCACACTGTGACTGGATGGTCCTGTCACACAAACTACCTGAGAGCATTAGCAGCCTCCAACACCCATCAGTTTAAACCCATTTTAAAGTATTATGCTCACTCTCCTCAACAACAAGGGTTCTTTTAGACAGCACATTACCTGGCACCTCACACATTGTGTGCACTGCAGGAGGATATTTCAGTTTCCAGAAAAAATGCTGGACAAAAGCAGAGTCACCCATGGGCACTGGAAGGGCCCAGTTTTCAAAAGCTTTGGAATTTTTTTAATCTGTATTTCAGCAAAAAGAAATAATAAGTAATTAGCACCCTCAGTATTATTTCTACATCCATTTTCTGGACTCCATTAACAAAGTGCACAAAGTGGAAAAGTTTCTCTCATGGGTAAATTTTCTTTTGCAGCTTTTCTTTGTAGCCAGGTACCAATGTAAGAAAATTTCAGTAGGCTGTATGGAGTAGAGACAAGTTCAGTTAACCTGAAAAGAGGTATTGTAATCTACAGCCATATATCATAATTTTACTTGTTCAAATTAAATGCATGAGGTAAAATACATCACACTAACATGTTTAGAGAGTGGTTAAGGAAAATGGAGTTTACCTAGTTTTCTTTGGATGATAAAGCATTTAACCACTGTTCTTACATTTTGGATAAGTGGATTTATCCTTAGTTTGGATGTATGTCTATACAACTTCCATACAGTCTCTCAGTTCTTCCCTCACAGTTGAGAAAAGGTCAAGGAAGTAACTTCAGCTTTCATAAATAATTTTTAATTATGATGTTCCAGCAAAAGTGCCATTTCAGATGCCATCCATGTGGCAGAAAACAGCTGACAGAAATTGTGTGGGCCTTTGAGATGACAGGGCAAGAAGACAAGTTATGTTTTAATGAAAACGGTGCAAAGAACCAAAAGTGTTGCTTGTCCCTGTTATTAGTGTCCAGAGGGAGACATCAGTCACAGGGAGAAGTAGTGGCCAAGAAACAGCACACACATAACTGGGCAGCTGGGGAGAGGACCACCCCTGCCTGGGGCCAAGGCAAAAGCACCTGCCAAGAGAGGGGACCCACAGCAAGGCTCTCCACCCACAGTGATCCCAGCCAGCCAGTTTTGAAAAATACTCCCTTTAAAATCTTTAGAGACATAGTTTCTTTATAAAATATTGTGTCTAAAGTTCTAAAGCTTCTCTTTCTTTAGACTGACTTATGTCAACAGTTACATATATGTATTTAAAAATAGTATGTGCAGTAGGAATGTAAATGTAAGGTTGCTTGTTCCACTAGAAAAATACCAGATCTGTGAAGTGATTCAGTTTTGATATTGCAGTTCCTACTTGTTAAGGATGTCACCCTTGGTTTGGAGCTGAATAGGTCTGCAAATGTTTACCCATACCACAGTACATTGGATACAGAGATATTAACACAGTGCTTATAGCAATATTTGTTAGCTTATTTCCAGACATCAAATTGGGGAATTAGTATAAAATTCTGAAAACAAAGTGATACTTTGGCAAACATCTACATTGCCCACCACTGTTTTTTCCAAGAGATAGTTTGAAGAGCTCTAATATGTAAATATTTGCCTTGCCTTATCACTACAGGAATACTTGAGGCACTACAATTATTTTTCCATTTTTAATGCAGAAAAGACAGCTCTAACTGGTTGGATTTCCCACAGCTATAATAACTTAATATCTCTAAACTTTTCATCACTTATGCCCCCCTGGAGCCTGAGGCTTAAAAGGAGCCACAGAGCTGACTAAAGGTAAAAAACATGACTGTGGTGGCTCCCCTGTGTGGCACCCTCTCCCAGGGATCCCGACTCACCACAGTCGTTGACCAGACATGCAGTTAGCTAGCAAAGAGCCAGAAAAGCAGGCCTTAATATTATCATATAAAATCTGTTTAAATATGTTGGAATCCATCCAATTCAGCTCAGTTTCCAACCAGGAGGTGGCAATCTTGTTTCATACTTGTGCTGTTTACAGCCAGGCTCCAGTATTAGGACTTTGACCTATGCATGCTGGCAGAATAAATAACGAAAACCAACTCAATTTTAAATTGGCAGCTACATCTTACTATAGGCACAACATCAAAAGAGAAAAAAACTCCTCATCTCTAGAAATAAAGATATATTAAAGTTGACCATTCCAAGTGGAAATAACAATTTTTAAAAGTTGCTCTTGGTAAGTAGAATTATTTTGCAACAGGTATCTTATTTATTTAAAATTACAATTTAAAATTAATTTAATATTTATTTAAAATTACATTTAAGGCTGAGAAACTGTTCATGGGTTTATTTTATAGGCAGAACTTTTAAAGTGGAAGTAGGTTCAATGGAAAGCTCTTCTCTCTTTACAGGAGGTGGGATTTGCCTTCCTCACAAAATAAACACAGAGGAGCTTTGTATGGGAAAGATGCTGTAAATTTTGCTTCCTGAAAGAACCTTGAGTAAAACAAAAAAATTAATAGGTGTCTGAATATACAAAAATATTATTTGAATAGGTACTCAAAAAAGAAAAAAAAGCATACACTACAAAGTAATTCAGCCCTGGTTTGCAGAAAAAAAAATGAAAATAATCTGCTACAAATAAAAAGGAAGAAGCTACTTCTTACACAGGGCCTGATCCCACCTGCAACACCTTACCCCGTGACAGAAATTTACCACAACAAACTCTGTGATCCCTATTGAACACGAGGAAACACAAGTCTGGGATGATTTTTCACTCCCTGAGCTCTGTTCTTCCACCACAGCATTTCTGTGCATTTTGGGAAAGTTTGGCCATTCTGCCTTTTCAAGGTGCTGGGTGTGGACAGAGACACACCAAGAGACAGAGGTGCAGCACAGAGAACAGTTTCACTGAAAATTTTCACAGGCATCACAGCTGCTGTTCTGCTCTCCAGAAGGATTACTATAACACAGGCAACACAACATAACTTTGTATTTTTCACCCCAGAAATGTTTCAAGAAATTCTATGTTTGGAGAAAAGAACTTTGTCTTGCAAGCTGTTTGTAAAACCCAGAGATCAGCCTCTACAGAGGTCTACCATTAATAACAAATCATTTCATTTCAGATGTTGCAGATTCCAAAATATTCAACACTAAGGGAAGAGCTTGTTCACAGACAGCACTGGGAGCAGAGGCTTCTCAGCAGTGTCCCATGATGTGCTCAGTGGCAGGATCCCCACCACTGCCAAGTCAGGTGTTTGGTGCACCAATGCATGGCTGCACCTCCCAAAACAGCACCTGAAATGGGCTGTTTTCTCTGGGACTCAGCTGCACCTTGCAGCAGATGCTTTTTCATCATGATGTTAATCTTTTCAAAGAACCATCCAGATAAGCAGTCCTATATTAAAGGAAATAAAAGCACACAAGAATAGAATCAAAGAATTTCTGGTGCTTTGAGACACCACCCATTCAAGCCATCCTGTGGGTCCTGAGGCCCGGGGTTTCTCATCCCTGGCTCCCATAGTTAATGGATGGGTTTGTGCCTGTTACAGCATCACTCCCTCCATCTTCTGCAAGAGACTGCTGTTCTGGGCATCAGCACAGCACAGTGACTGTAAAGGACAGAAAGCAAGAAATAGGTCAATAAATTATATGTTTCAGAGCACAACTATCATTATGTTGTGTGCAGACATTTGCAGTTCATTTAATGAAATAAGAGTAAAGGCCCCAAGATCAGAGGGTGTGGAAACCTTCAATTCACAGACATACACTAGCTGCATACCAATGCAACATAAGTCCAAAATAAATCACTAAGATAAGAGAAGATTCCTCCCAGAGACTGAAAAACACTGGAACATCTGGACAGAAAAAAAAAATTTAGTTGAATATGTGTTTTGGATGCTTCACAGGAAAAGTATCTGGAAGAGACTGTCATGTCTTTAAACACTGCACATTGAGACCCAGGATGTTTCCTGGGGATTAATAACTACCTAGGAGAGTTAATGACCCAGAAAAAAGCTGAGGGTCATTAAAACCAGTCAGCCATTAGGTCATTGGGAAATGCCCTCCACTCAAGTTTGTTGCAGTTGCTGATAAATATAAGAAAAGAAAATAATTGGTAAATATAAAAAAAGAAGAAAGCAGCAGAATACTTCTTTCTGCATTGCCAGAAAACCCTGCAGCCACCCCTCAGTGAGGGGAAATGTTGGGGAGGAAACACCACTGTGCTAAACTTCACAAAAAAACCCCAATATAATTTCTCCCCTTTAATTTAGGTAATATTGTTGTATTTCAGTGTGCTTAGATTAGGCATCGTTGCACATGAGAAGTCTAGGTCACCTTTCAATAAATGCTTGATATCCATCAGTTTGAGTATTACTTAAAAAGTTTTTTACATAAAAGATTAACTTTTTAAATAAATGCAGTTAGTTATTGCACTTTTAACTCAACAGAGACAAATTTCTGTCTAAAGGCACTCAAGTATTACCAGTTATTAAACCCTGATTTGCCAATGAACATTAGGAGAAACACACTGCTTTGAACATTTCATTTGTCTGAGAACTTGCCAGTAAGAAGGGAAGTACAAGACAGGCAACAACTATAGTCATGTATTTCCTGCCTTAGCTAAACACCATGACACTGGCACAGGAGTCAGCAGCCAAAAGCAAAGTCACAATTACCCTGGAAAATATGCTCTTTCAGGGAAACCTGCATCTGTGTTTAAGTCAGGGTTGTCAACCATAAAAACCAGAGGCAGAAAAGTTTCCTTTAACGAGTAGATTTGGTAGTGAAGCATGTCTAATCTAAAAATGCATGTTTACAGAACCTGGACAGAAAGAGGCAGGGGGGCACAATTAACAAAGGTAGCTTGAACAAACAGCAGCTCTCAGTTATTAGGTACGGACATCAGAAGACCTTAAACACCAGTTTTAATTCTCAGCCATGCAAAAAGGTCCAGGCATACACAGATGGCTGAAGCAGTGAAATAGTGCAGCACTGGAGTCCTCCACGCAGAGAACAATGAGGGAGCACCCAGGCCATGCCCTTCCAGCAGCAGAGGCCTCAGACAAATTTCAGAGAAGCATGGAATCATTTAGATAGAAAAAGATCTTTAACATCATAGAGTTCAACCATTAACCAAGTTCACCATTAAATCATGTCCTTAAGCGCCGCATCTACACATCTCTTAAATACCTACAGGAATGGCAACTCCATGACTTCTCTGGGCAGCCTGTGTCAGTGCTTGACAACATGCTCGGATAATAAATTTTTCTTAATATCCAATCTGAACCTCCTCTGGTGCAACTTGAGGCCATTTGCTCTTATTCTGTCACTTGTTACCTGAAAACTGACCCCCACCTCACTACAGCCTCCTTTCAGGCATTTGTTGAGAGCCATAAGGTCTCCCCTGAGCCTCCTTTTATCCAGGGTGAAAAATCCTAGCTCTCTCCTCATAAGATTTGTGCTGCAGACCTTTCCCCAGCTCTGTAGCTCTTCTTTTGCCACACAATAACAGGTTTATTGCCTTCTTCCCCCACCATGCTGGGCTGGGAGTGGAGCTGTATGTGAGCATTTTAAGAGACAAAGAAAAAAGCTGTTCAGGTCTGACAAAAAAAGTCATATAGACATTACAGTATCCGTATAATAGGGATCTTCTAAAACAGGTGATTTTTTTTAGAAGTCTCATTTCATAGGTTGGAGTCAATTATTCAGAGCTGATAAAATAAAACTCTGAATTTTCTTCTCTAGAGAATCTTGCTGCACTTTCAACCAGGAAACCTTCTTGCTTCTCTTGTCTGAACTTATGGCTCCTTTCAAGAGAAGCCTCTTCTGTGCAGGAAAAGGATGCACCACTTCTCCCAACAGACTTTGTTTGTATGTTGCTCCTCATTACTTTTCAAGATGTGCTGGGCCTGAAATAACTCAGAATAGCAACTTTTACTGCAGGAAAAGTGGAATACTTATTTTTAAGTGGTGCTACTTTAAAGCCGAGTGCCTTAGTCTTTGTTTTATTGTTAGGGGATTGCTCTGCACTTAAAAAATAAAAGTTCACCAGAACACAGAAGGATTTTAGGAAGTTCAATCCAGCCTGCTCCCACAAGGCATAATTAGGCAAATAATTTTTCCCAAGTGTTTATTTCTCTTCCATACTTCACTTTTCCTTATCTCAATGTGACAGTCTTAGGCAGCAGTAATCCTTCATTTGAGAGAATAGAAGACAAATTCAGCAACCTCTATAGATTAACCTGTACATGCTCAAGTTTAACCTGACATTTCTGTCATCAGCAATAGGCACACAAGTAAAATTATTTGACATATCAGCCCTATGAAACCTTCTTGATAGGGCAGGGTTCAATGTAAGAGTTAAAATAAAGATGGAAAAATAAAGAGGCAAAAAAAAATCGGTCTAATAATTTTATTATGGCAAACCTGCAAGTCTGGGAAAGATGAAAAAGAAATATGGAAATTCAAAACAGAGAAGATTCCAATTTCTATGGCATAATTTTGCCAAATATCAGGAGCGACAAGGAGAGCAACCATCAGAAAAATCAAGAAAAATTAATCTCTATCACTTAGTGGTTGTATCTGTCTCATGCATTGCACAAGGGTGATTAGGAAGTTGATGCCATGAGCAGACCCAGGTCTCCTACCAGCTGCAGAAACAGCCACCAGACTGCACCTGGGCACCAGACTCTCCACATTGTTCAAAGTGTGTTTGCTGTACACAGAAAGTAGGTCTATGAGAACTATAAAGTACTACAGCTTGGAGAGTTTCTTGGAAAAAAACCCAAAAAACAAAACAAACAAAAAAGGACTATTGCAAATCAAAATGAGCATGCAGAGGTTTTTTAAATATCTTTTGCCAAAAACTTCCAAAGTGTACTTTTCTGACTTTGTTATGGGATCCCACTGCAGCTTAATTTTTCCTGTTACTTCTTCTACAGGTTCTGGGGAACTAAAAAGATAGTGTACTCTCAAAACAACTACAGGATGGAAAGCAGAAAATCATAATAGCTCCTGTTAAAAATTAAGTTTTTGTGGCAGTACTCTGCAGAGATAAAATTGCCCTTGCCAAGGCTGGGGGACAAAGCAAGCTGCAATAACCTATATGATGATAGCCTCAACATGTGTTAAGTTTCAAGCTTCAAGCGGTCACCAGCTGTGACAAGAGTGACTTTTCTAAAAATTCCTCTTTAGTCATCATGTGCAAGAAGAGACTTACTAAAAATCAAAACCTAAAGACCGAAAGATTGTTTCTTCTCAAATATCCATCCCACATCCATGAAATACATGCAGAAGAGTGGGGGTAACATTTCAATAGATGTGAGATCCTTTGCCCACCAGGAGCTTTTAGACAAAGCCAAGAAAATGATAGAGAAGGGCCACAGAGAATGACCTACTGATGTGAAATTCAACATTGGTTCATCCTAAATACAAACAATTCAATTGTTTGGGGTTTGGGAAAACGAGGAAGACTTCCTAGGTCCTCCTTAAACAGCCTCTATGAGCTGGCAGGGCTAACAGCCACTCCCATTGAGGTCTTTGCCCTTTCCACCTCCAAGACCATGTGTCTGATGCCTGCCCTGCCAATACCACCTGTAACCACAGCCTGTGCCAACAAAAACTGCATCTAAATTAAATGTTTTTCAATGTTTTTTTCCATCCAAAGCCACCACCCCCCCAAAAAAATCAACAACAAACTAAACAAACTAAACAAACAAACAAAAATTGTCAACAAAAAAAACCTTCACACAGCTCTTCAGTTTAGAAACCATTTTCAGAAATACATTTTTAATCTGACTAATTCAAAGGCAACAGCTAACATATTCACTCTGGAAAAACTAATGGAGAAGAAAAGAAGCAGTATCATTTAATATAGGGACCACACTACAACATAGGACTTTTCCCAAATTAAAATGGGAGAAATTGCTAACAGTAGTCAGAGAAATTGTGACAGTGATTTTTGCAAAAAAATGAGCTTATCAGGATGGAAGTATCCTTAGCTAGCGCATTTCAGTGGTAGTCAGAGCTGGTAACAGATTACCTTCTGTACAGCAAATTAACAGCCTATTTAATAATATGCACTACAACATAGACACACTATAATTTTTAGAAATTCAGAGAGTTGATAGAAGACAAGAAACATTTACTCAGGGAGAACAGGGCTGGGCAATTTCCTTCTTTCTTGACCTGGAACGCCAAGATCTACACAAAGAGAAGCCCTGGCGACAACACTGGCTTCTGTATCTTACAAATTCATCATCTCTCAGTCTGTCTGTTAATTTTGCCAAACAGTCATGCTTCTTATTTTAGAAGATAGCTGTTCTGGAGAGGAAGGATTAAGCTATCATAGCCTGAGGTCCAAGAAATTAAATTTGTTACTTTCTCTGAACGTCACTCTGGGACTGTCTTAAACTTTTCTGAGGCATGGGGGTGGGATGTTAGGTTTCTCCAGCCCTGCTGTTTTTCATGTGCTTTCACATGGGAGAGAAGGAGAATGCAGCCCTTACACGTGACACACTAAGAGTGCAACTACCAGGCAGCCTACCCTCCTGCAAATGCCATTAGGAACCTTTCTCTTCAAAAAAAAACAAACTTAAATCAACATTTGCACCACAATTATTGCAAAGCTGATGAATGGGCCACTCTGTTACCTAAAGTCCATTTTAATCCCAAAACAACATAGTTAGGATGGGAAAGACTTTTTAAAGGTATTTGAAATATGCATATTCCATTTCAGGTCCAGGGAATCAAGTTACCAGCCTGTAAGTGAGATAAGGCAGTAAGAGTACCCAGATCCTGCACGGCTGCAGGACTTGGGTGATTTGTTCAGCTCAGTCCTCAGGCTAAGCAAAGCCCCCGATAACACCAGCTGGAACGTGTGCCCTGCAGCCCTGGACAGCTGGAAGGAGAAAAGGCTAGTCACAAATTAAATTAAGAGGTGTAATATGGTGTGAGAAGAAAAACAAATTGAGATTGTGAAAACAGGTGCCAACTGACATTTACTCAATACTCAGTCACACTTTCCTCTCTCTTTCTGTGATTAGCAGTTAAGCTGAATTAGGATAGATTTCATGCTTCTGTGACCTTCTAGAACCCCCTTATAGAAAAAGAAAAACACCTGTAGCAAGAAAGTTTTTTTCCAAGAGGGTAAAAGTGCCAACTACGGTGAAGCTGGGCTGGCCAGACCGATACACCAAAGCAAAAATATAGTGATGCAACCAGTTAAATTCTATTTTTTTAAAAAAGAGCACTAAAGATGGGGTTTTAAAGTAGCACTAGGCTGCAAAAGTCATGAATTTATTTATCTGCATCATTCAAGGCTATCCTACTAGTTATTTTTCAGAGAATAAGCTGAAACCCATGAGCACCAATGTTGAAGTTCCTGGGAAGTACTAAAATGAAAAGTGATGGACCAAATTCCCTGCAGAGCCTTGTGCCCTCTCTGTGCCCCTGAAAGCTGAATCATGATTTTGTATAAGCTCCACTGGGGCTCTGTGAAAGAAAGGCTTTACCTGTGATGGTGCAGGAGATCACCTCGATACCACTACACCTGAATGCCATTCCTCTCCAGTCACACCAATTTTGAGGTGGAAAACTCTTCTTCCACAGCCTGGGCAGTGTCTCCTGTTCAGACACAGAGGCTCCCATGGGCTCAGTGCTGAGCCTGGCCCACTCTCAGCTGGGGGATGCTCCAGAGGTTCCTTCCTCAAGCCTTCTGCTCAGTGCAGGCTCCACACAACCTACTCCTACTCAAAGCTTCTCCTATAGGAGGGAAACTATGGCAGATTTTCAGCAAATCGACCTGCAAACACATCTCCTGATCTGACTCAGACGCCAAGAAGGCCCCTAACTTTTGGTAGGGTAAGGTTAAATAGAAGATATGCCATATCCAACTGCTAAATCCAGGACAACCTCCTTGTACATCCACAGGCCATGTTGTTTCAGAAAAGCCTCTTCTGACACAAAAGGATTGGCAGGACTGCGGGAACAGAAAACTTCAGAAGTGCAGCTTTCAAAGCAGACCTTTCCCTCTTCCCAAAAGCACCAGAATTATTAGAACAAATGCCTTTGGTGGAGCTTACCTCTGTCTGTGTGAGGCTGTGCCCATCTTGCATCACACCTGGCTGTAGCAAATATTCAGCCCTATCCTGTGGGGCTCAGAAACACAAACTCCTGCACTCCTCAAAGTCCAAAGCATGATCCCACCCACAAACAACCAAAAACATGCCACAATGCACAAAGACCCAGTGCTCTGGAAGTAAATACTTCAAATGACACCTTCCACTAATTTTTAAGATTACAGACTTTTGTACAATAACATGAAGTTTTGGGACTCTATTGAGGACAGCAGCATTGAATTAACTTTTTTTTAACCCTCCACAGCTGAACAGATGATGGCAAGCGTGTACCATAAGACCTCTTTATGAAAATGTCAGGGGTCTTAGAAATAGTTGACATTCTCTGGCCTTCAGTTTCATGATCTTTATCATAGTAAAATGTTTTTGCTTATTCCTTGCACACCTGCTGTGTGTCAGTTTTCCCCCAGTGGAGCTCCCTTACCACATACACTGCTCATACTGACATACACAACCACTTTCTTTATACCAAGCAGATCTCAGGCACTATTGGACCATCACACACTTATAAAAAGCACAGAACATAAAACACTTTGTGAAGAGAGAGGAATGCAGACCAGGAACGTGGCTCAGGGTTGGAATAAATGAGAACAGAGGCCTGGAACTAGCTGCCATGAAGCTTTGGATGAAAATCCATAAATATTTCTGAAGTATTTATTTTCATCTCATACAACCAATTATTCTTATGAAATGTCAGCAGCAAATCATGCCAGGAGACAAGCTTCTTGAATTTTGAAGCCATAAAGCATAACCAAAACACTGCAGGGAGTGGGAAGGATGAACAAGAGGAAGGGTTATAGATCCAAAAACTTCATTGCCTGACCTCTTTTTAACCTCTACAGTTCAACAGGGTTTCAGCTCCTCTACTCCACTTCTTAACTGAGTTTATTAACTTCACTGCCTGTCCACAAGTACCTTGTCACATGCATCATTCAACTCTACATATGCACTATGCAATCACCTTCAAAATACATCAGCTTTTAGAAACGTACTAACCCATGCCTGTACTTACAACAAAACAACTTGACGAACAACAACAACAACAACAACATTAATTTTTTACTATAGAGCTGAAAAAGAGCAAATTTTAAAGTGTTTTATCAGGTTTAATTGGATTTGGAAATATTTTTACTTTTTTAAGTTTACATCAGTTTAACAAAAACTAGTCTTTCAAACTTATTCCTAAACAGATGATGAACAGCTCAGATTCCTAAACTTAGTATTAAACATATGTTGCTGTAAAACCTACTGAGTGCAAACAATATTAGAATTGTCTGGTTTACTTCAAACATAATTAAATTAAAAAATCAAGAGTAGAATATTTTTAACTTGATGCATTAAGATAATATACTATGCAAGTATGGAAAACCTCAGGTAATTATCCTTGCAATATTGTTTTTACTAGGACTTATGAATTGAAATTACCTAAAAGATGCAGTAGGCTGTTAAGAATGGAATTTAGCTTACATGTGTAATTGTTAATAGGAGAGAGAAGATTCATTTAAATTAAATTATTCCAGGCCCATAAAAAACAGGCACAGAAACAGAACTGTGGTTTCTTTCTTATTTAACTTAAAGGCATGGCCACCACGTAGAAGACAAAAGCATACATGCTCAAAACAGGCTCAGACACGAATGCATTAATCATACAACAGTGATCCTGAGCTGGAAGGGACTATAAGGATCAAGTCAAATTCCTGGATCCCTGCACAGGACACCACCAAAAATCACACCATGTGCCTCAGTGTTGTCCAGATGCTCCTTGATCTCAGATAGACTTGGTGCTGTGACCATTCCCTGGGGAGCATGCTCAACCAGGATGTGCATTACTGTTTTGTAATCAGCTTCTGCTAGCCAAAACTTCATTCCGTGTCCTCCTCTGCTTTGAAAGTAAACATCTCCAGGGTTTCCATGCTCTGAACATCTGTAATGCACAAAACACAATTCTTTGCCCACATCCTCTACAGACCCCTGCGCCTTTAAGCTAGTCCCACTACTGTTTAAGCAGTGCATGGATGTGTGGCAGCACTCACCATAAACATGTTTACATTTGTCCATATTTTAGGAGCAACTTCATGAAAACATTCCAAGTAGTTGAAAACACTCTGTGTAGCCAAAGGAGACATGCAAATAAATGTATGTCAGTCCTTCGTTTTTTTGGCAGGCCATTTCTCATGTGAGGGATTACTACAAGTATAAAAGTACTGATCAGATTAAAAAAAAAAATCAACTAAAAAGAATTCTTTTAAAAAAGCATTAAGATTGGCATATTTTATATTCAAACAAAACCAAAAGCATCATTTTTAGTTTCCCCATATTTGACCTTAAAACTGCACAGCTCCCCCAGAATGGTCAGGAGGCTTATACTTGATTTTATACTTTGCAATGCACAACATACTCTTATGTATATATATATAACCTAATGCTGCATGTTAGACTTCCTTGGTTTACATTTCCTTGTAAGAAAGAACATGAGATTTGCTGATTGATAAAAAATAATCAGAAGAAACAAATATTATCTCTGGCAATTCCTAGTGGTGGCACTTAAGTCTTTTTTGTCTTTTAACAAAAAAAGAAGTATTTTCTAGCCGAACAAATTTAACTAATTTTGATGTGATCAACCAAAGCGGTTTGCAAAGAGTAGGCAGTCTACCTGGAGAGTGCTTCCCTTCATCTGTGATAAAACCTACAAATAGCTAATGGGAAAGAAAACAAGTATTGCATGGAAATAGTATTTTTCTGATGCGAAATGCTCAATACAAAATATGTAAGTCTCAGAGGTACAAATGCACACAATATCAGAGATGCACAAAAAATCAATTATGCTGCAAATTTCAATCAATTACTGTGTAATTTCTATTCAGAACATAAAAGCTTAAAGTATTGGAATGGGATGTCGATAGATGTTTTAAGTTTTCAAAATAAATCTGAATTTGAGAGCCTACCAATTTTTTTTCTGCAGTGGTCTCTTTTCAGATTATCCAATTCTCTCTCAAGTTAATGGACTGAGAGAATTTATTGTATGTCACATGCTGTTGATAAATGAGTACAAAATTTTACTGTTTTTTTCTAAGAAATGGGTTAGTAGACCCTCTGTGAGAGCCCCCTCTCTCTCAGTTTAGTAAGTGATCACTTGACTTGGTATCAAATAAATAAGTCATCAGTAAAAAAAATTCCAGTTAAAATAATTTTTAAGTTATTATTCTTAATAATTAATCTTAATTATTATTTAAAAGTCCTCTTATTATTGCTTCTTATGGATTCTTTTCACCTGTAGTCCACAACAGAAGAAAAGTATTATGACTGTCAAGCCAAGTCCACTTTCACAAACAGCCCTCTATCCAGTATTACTACACTCCTTAGGGTCAAGATGACACACCCTCTTAGAGACCACAATATTCTTGGCAATAGCAATACCATTGACAGAAAGTAAAAAAGACTGGATTTTATAGCTAGTGGAACATAACAAGTATTTCTGTGTGGAATCACTTGGTACCACCCAGGTGCTTCAGCAAGTTCTTTCAGTGGTGACAGCCCCACGTGTTGGTTCTACAGAAGCCCTGTCAGTAACACATTTCTACAGGTTGCACTTCCCTCATGAGAACAGTGAGGCTCCAACCCATTCAGAGGCATTTACCACAGCTACTCACCACTAGCCTCAGCAACACTTAGAACCCACGTGCAATAAAAAGAAAACTAAAATACTTTTCCTTGAGATCCACAGGAGAATGATGAGTCTGTTTTTTCTTTACATGGCACTGCACAAAGTCACCAAAACTGTTGAATTTCCAAATGCATGACAACCCAGTTTCACTTTTGCACTGATACAACTCCACAAGGCAAAAGAGCATTGCATGGAGGTCCTATCCCTTTTTTCTCCCCAGATACCCATGTTTTTACATTAGACATAAGCAGGTCTTGTTTGCTTGCAGAAATGATGTTCAGGATTAATGGGAAGCCAGTGTTTTAAATCAACATAGATAATGTAAAACTGAGTAAAATGTGAAACCAATTTTTTAAACAGACTATAAAGGAATGCTTTGTATGAAGTTCTTGATAACAAAAATATTGCCTTTGGTAATCAAATTCCAACTTCACTGTCACACTGAAAAATAACAAACCTGTATGGGAAATGACACCCGCAAAGTTTTGTGCTTACCCTAATACAGGTTGGCTATTTTAAGGAAAAGAACAAAAGAAGTGGAAGTTCTGGCTATTCTGTGCATGGAATTACCAGGTAATTTGCAGAGCCCTATTCCACATGCTCCAAATGAAAAAGAATGTTCCCAATTCAAATAATTTTGATAATCTCTTACCTTAAACTCCCAGAAGTTGGTAACAGAAAAATGTCATCATTATCCTCAATTCAGCACAAAAACCTCTAAAGACTACTTTGGACTCGTGTTTAGAAGTGTTATGGTCAGAAAGAAAACCACAAATTTTGAAATCTACATTCCGTATTTCCATTTAGTACAGCCTGATTGCCAACAAATTCAGTATAATCTTGTTCTCTACTTAAACCCAACCTCAGAATTAATTTGTGGACTAGTCCAATTCTAATATGCCAAATGCAAATTCCAGTCAGCCCTTGCTGAACCAGCTATCAAATTATTTAACTGACCCATGCCCAACATGCCATAATCATTCAGACATGGCAAATATCTCAAATAATTGGGAAATAGTTATTTGAGACATCTGAATACAAGAGCAGTCAAATGCATTTTGGGGAGGGACACACTGCAGTGGCATACATGTCTCAAGTGTTTACTAAAACTTAATTTCTTTTGACATACATAACAAAAGTGAACTCATTGTTTTAATGAAATAATTTCCCTTCTTCCAAGAGACAAATTATGGAATTGTAGTCATGTCAAGGAAGACTGATGCTGCCTACTGAACTCCACAAAAACTTTAGCAGTCATACCGCATTAGACATCAAAACCAAAATTAAATAATCTGATAGACTGAAGATCTAAACAAGCCACAGACACATATAACCCTCAGTTAGCAAAGGGCAGATATTTTAAAGACTTTTTTAAAACTAAGCTTATTATGGAATGTATTTTTGCCATGAAATTACCCTAGGATAACAGGTTCAACAAATAAGAACTTCCAATCAGCTAGTAAAATCCCTGCTATGTGTCTATATCCTGTAGCAAGAGAAAGTGGTAAACACTTTACTCAAGGGTCAATGAACTAACATCTCTCTAGCTCAGGACATCTTCTTGATGAATGTGAAACAGCTGGAATAAAAACATCAAGGGTAACAATTGTGATCCCATGGTAGACCCAGCTGCTGCAAAAATAAACCCGGGGGGAAAAGCCAAAGACTTAAAAAACCTGCAATATAAACTCCTCCCACATCATACAATCCCATTGTTTCTGCTTCTTGTTAAAACACAGGACTCTCTGCAAACACTGCTCAAAAATGAATGTAGACATTAATTTGTTAGAAGCAAACCCAGTTTATAAAATGTTAAAAAAAAATAAAATCAAAGGATGGTTGTTTTATTTAAACAGGAATAGTTTTATCTTTAGCGACTTTTCGTACCTGCTAGTGAGAATGTTATTTGAAAAATAAATGGAGACTCATAGTAATCCTGTTAATACTTTATTAGTGTCATTTTTTAGCTTTCTATTGGACAGAACATAAATGCTAACTCCAAAATAAATTCAGAGTCCTCTGCCATTCAGTAGAAGTGACCATGGCAGCCCATTTCATGTTCATTCTTTGTTACAGAAACGAGAGGAAGGGAGGAGGGGAAAAGCATCAATAGAACAATTAGGCACACAGCTGACACTTACTGTACAATGATATGCACAAGTAATTTGTAACAGCTCTATGAGCTTATGAGATGTGTTCTTCAGATTCTTCCCTTGTAATATATGAGCTTTGCTCAGAAGAGCAAGGATCATTGAGAACAAAGGAATTAACAAAGGAGTAACAAGTAAGACTTTTAAAACAAGTCCTTAAATAAACTAAGATAACAACAGAATGTAGAATTTTTCAGCTGAGAAGACATTTTTAACTTAGACTTCAGAACATTAAAAATTCATTTATTTTACAGCTATTCAAATACACATGCATTAAATGAAAATATTGCACAAAATTAAAATTTAGATTGTGGAATTTAAATAGCTTCATTTTGGTACACATTCTGGCAGCACTTAAAATTTACTGTTTAGTTCTAGCAAACACCAGCAGTACAAGCTTGAGGATGAACCAAATGAAAAATTCAATTGCTCATTTTCTCTTAAAAATAATTAAGGCTAAAACAAGTGCATTTGTTGACAGTGGCACAACTTTCAGCGGCCAGTCACAGCACCCAAAGGCCAGAAGATACACCCAGACGCTTCAGTGCTGTAAATTAACATTCAGTTTTGGAGACTTCCTAGGATAATAGGCTGCATGGGTTCATAGGGTGGGTACTTCAAATTGTCAACAGAAAAACCTTTTAAATAAAGATACATACAAACTCACTTTAACAAAAAGTACTCATTTCTGATGGTTCGTGCCAGCCAACAGGCACCACTGAATTAAGAAGCCACATTCTGTAATTAAATACAGAAGACAAAACTTCAATACATATATACATATGCACACATGCCTATATAAATGTGTGTATAGGTATATGTAATAAATTCATTACGTAAAACTACTAATAAGCACGGTGCATTATGTTCAGTTCACATTCCTAGAGATATTATTTTATTTTTGTACAGAAATGTACCAGATAACTAAAAAAAAAAAAAAAAAAAAAAAAAGCCAAATTTGTGTATCAATATCCTCTTGAAATTTTTTATGGTACCTACAGATAGATAAAAGGTTCCACAGATTTGACAAAACAATATTTGAACTTCCCACTTTCCTACTGCTTAACAAATTCAGTGACTTAAAAGACATCAATTAGATTTGGTAGGATTAATGAGATATTTACTGTATCACCAAGAACAACTGCTGAATGATCTTTCATCAGTCAGATATCAGTTATGCTTGAGCACCCTGACATGAGAGGAAGATACAGGCATGTAAACAATAGGAGCTGGCTATGTTGATTACTTCACACAGAACTCAAGAATTTTGTTAAATTCAAAAGCATTTAACCATCACACTTCTATAGAACCTGCAGAGAGGAAGGGAAAGGGGTTCTTCTATATTTACCAAGTTGTCTTCCTAGGGATTACAAAAGAAAGGGAATTCATTTACAGCATTTAGTTCTGCAATAAAGAAAAAAACAAGTGCACTTGAGCCCATGCATACTGTATGAGAATGTTAACAGTACAATACGATCATCATTAAGTAGTATGATAAAAGGCTACATTTCATTAATAGAGTCCATGAGAAAAATTATCTATGTAGAGGTGTCAGTCAATTTAACAAGGTCCTTTGAGAGCCTTCTATCCTGTCTCAGAATGCTTTCATCAAAGGTCTATGCTTCTCTCTTGCATAAAAGGACCATTTGCTCCCATTAAGACACAAATTACAACAAGAATCCTTGGGATCCTTGATCCATAACTGTATTTTACCCTGTGTTTAGCATTCAGAAAAAAAAGGGACTCTAAAAGATTACCTTCTATTCACTCAAGATAGTAGTGCTCAAACAGTCGGGGACTACAAAAAAGAACACACAAACTGAGATACGCTGTGGCCAAAGAGGATTATTCAGATGTTACTGTATTTTCAATCAAACAGAACTTCTTCAATGAAACTAAACAGATGGATGTGGGGCCTTGATGTCAAATTTTTATTAAAATTTTACACTATGCAAAAAATAAAAAAATTATTTAAAAAAATATTGTAGTTTTATTTCCTTTTTATTTTCATATATACACTGAGATGCATTCAGAAATTTCCAAGTGTTTGCATATGACTAATGAAATTTTTACCTGTGAGGAACCAAGTAATTCTCAGGTTTTTCCATATGAGGCTTACACACTAAAAGGTAAGGAATCTTTCAATTAAGTAGGACATAGTTCTTTCACATCCCAAAAAAGCTCCAGATTTTGTGGGGAGTTGTGTGTAAACTGTGTCTTAGTGCAATTTCCTCATCTTCTAACAAAATATCTATCCTCTTTGAAACATACATCCCTTTCCTTCTACAACTATCAACTTGATTTATGTTCCAGTAGACCAACTGAACATAAATATGATGGCTCCTTCTTCACTGAAGTTACATGCAAAATGTATGCCAGGTGCTATAAGAGCAGCATATGGCCCTTAAAGCTACAGAATGATTGGAATAAAGGGTTTGTTTCTACTGCACCTCTGCTTTTACTAAAACCCCCATTAGATATAAGGTTAGTTTAATTTTTGAAATATGAAAGGTGATGCAAATGTGGCATCAAAGCCACCTTACCTCCACTTTTATTCAATAATGTACTTCTATGATGGGGCTACAGCTATTTCTCCCCGCTCCTATGAACCTACTATTCCAAAGACTGCTTTTCCAGTTAACTCAGTCTTTACAGGAATGTTAAAATAGCCCTACAGAGCCTCAACACTTGTAATGTCGAACAATTCCACCTGACTTTCACATGTTGCACTATCTCCCAGTGCCAAAGCACCCTTTTATCCAATTGTATCACCAGAGTTGTGCTTTACTTGAACAGTCTGGCACTTTTCATTGCTGGCAAAACATCGACTCAGGAACGGAAGGGATCAGCATTCTGATATACCGGGCCACTTTTCTTCTCAATGTTGCATGAAGACGCACCAAATCATTTAAGACACACAAACCATTCTGGTAGTGGTTGAATTACAAGTGAAGATGAGAAGATCCACAGGTCTTACAGATGCATTAATAATCTAATATGTGACACTAGAAGACTGGTGCAGAAATGACAGCATGTGAGTTTGAAGCCCCAGAGAATCTGCCCAAGTAATTAATCCTGGACAAACAAAACACCAGCTTAATGGATTTGAAGTGTCACCTTTTCTGTAAGGAAGGCGCTTGAGTAGAGTGTAGTCTCTGCTTATATCTCTGCATTTGCTTTGACCTTGAATGCAGTTTGTTGAACAGCTCAGGGAACTTATTTTGTGGAAATAAGGTTTCTAGGAATCTCTCCAGAAACACATACACCATCCTCTTATTCAGCTGACTATGCTGGAACATTTCGAAGACCCGAAGAATGCCTTTCCGTGTAGTCTCAGCGCCTATGATGTGCTTCAGTTCATCTACAAAAACAGAAGTCACACAGAAGTTTAAGCTAAATTCTACTTCCATGTTAACAACAAACTTAAACTGAATATTAAGTCTTTCAAACAATGTAGCCTAAAATTTGAGGTAACAGTGCCCCTACACAATATGACTAAATTAAAAGTTCTTTTACAGAAGAGAGTGTTTCTGCAAATTACTTCACTCTTACCCTATTTATGTGGAAACCATGTTTGCAAGAAATTGTACTGTTTTGGAATATACCTATTTCAGGCACAACTTAAATCCTCTAGAAACTTAATATAGGGTTGGGTCTAAGAGAATTACTGACAGTACATGTGAAAATGTCCAATGCTTTAATAATTAGAAGCCTTTTCATTTAAATACAGTTCATACATGAACGTTTCTTTTCAATACTTAAAACAATCAACAAGAATACTGACATTCATTTCAGTTACAATATATGGTATGAATTATTAGACTTCAATCACAGACTCATTTACCTGGCATTATCTCCAGCAATTTGGTTTTTCCTGCCACTCTTGTTCTCATTCTAATAGCTTTGTCCCTTCGTGGAACAGTTTCTGCTAAAATGCCGTTGGGCCAAAAAGCGTCTCTGTAACAAAAGCAAATCTGTCAAAATACATTAACATTTTATCAAGTGAAAAGCTCTTTTAAATCTCTAAGGCTATCTCATAAAATAAATACAAGAAAGCAACTTGCACACAACCTAAGACACATTTCAAATATCAGAAGAGGAAAAAAAATGAAGAATGATGAAGAAATCAAGAGCAAGTAGAACAACACACTCAAGCTTTCAGTAGCTACCATATACTTTTTTAGTACAGGAATCAGAAGAAATAAAATTTCAATAAAATAATGCAAATCAAAACCATTAAATACCACGTAGTTCTTACATAAAATAGGCCTAAGCCTTGTTTTTACCAGGCTTTATTGCTACTGAGACTTCAGGTCTATTAATTGCTTCATCAAAATTTTGACACTAGCAGTTAGCCTTTCAACAAGGTAAAGCTGAGAAGAAATAGTTTCAGTGTAGTAGAAAGTCCAATGCAAAAGACATGCCTCTAATAAGCTATTTTGCCTCAGTGAAGGACATTTTTTTGTTTCCTGAATAAGAAGTATGGATTCTTACCGTTTAATCACAGAATAACAGTACACTTGCAAAGTATGACCCTTTGGAGAATACATTACCCCACTTTGACTTTCACCCCAACAGAAAACCCCCCAAACTACAGGGAAAGAAAAAGGTGTGTAACATTTTCTCAACACCAATGTAGAAGCCATTAAAACTTCTAGGAAATTAAGAATTTCAAACTCACACTTCAGTTCCATGGTATCTATCCAAAATGAAACATTATCTCAGAGCTAGGGCTCTTTCAGCACTAATTGCCTGCCTTTAAAAGCAAGACAGGTACCTGCCTTCATCAAGGCAAACAAGACACTACATCACTACAGTGAGAAACGATGAAATTTCTAAGTATACCTGTACTCTAGCTTTTCTAGACTGGTTAACAAGGAAGTTTTTAAGGTAGAGGAGAAAACGTAAAAATACTAATTTTCAAGTGAGAATTGCTTTCTTTCACTTAACGTGTGTAAAAAGCAGTGTATGATCCAGCTGTATGCTGGAGAATAATAATTTCCTCATGTGAGAAGAATAGGAAGACATAAATATCACATGTCAATTGGTAAGTGCCTCATATTTAACACCTGTGATAAAAGACATACCTGAAGCGTTTCACTGCATCTGCTACTTGCTCGGGAGATGTCATCCAATCAACATGATCAACTATTTTCCTAAAATCAAAGCAAGAAGTTTTTAGTTTAATTTTTAAGGCAGAGAACTCATAAGTGAAGCATTTTAAAGAGCATTCTAGGGCAAACAAAGTATAATTTCAACTTTCTCCAACTCTGTAAGTGGTTCTATAATACTGCACAATAGGAAGGCAAACACTGATTCTCAAGATAGAAATCTAAGCTCACTGATCGCTTCCTAAAGCTTTTTTCTTTTTGGGTAAATATACGATAATGAAGTTAGCTGTGAAGCTGCTGTTGCATCTCCCATCCGCATTAGATAACGGGTTTGCTTGTAGAGCACTCCCCTTCATGTCCTTCATGAAGCACTCAAGTTCTCCTTCTGTAAGCAAAGGACCTACTCAGAATCTCAAAATACTTGCTGCAATGTGTACAGTTACCTCACAATCCTTAACAGGGAATATAGACTGATCATTTATCAGGCCTTCATTCACCAACCCATACATACAGCTCTATATCCAAAACTAGGATGCTTACAGTGCAGAAAGTAATAAATAATATTAATTTAAAAAGGTATAGTGGCAAAACAGAGCAAAAAGCATAAATATTAAGTTATATTCACAGAAATGTGAACTCCGATATGTGAAAGCTCTTTTCTAAGTTCTCTGGCATGTAAGAGTTACTGGATTTTTTCTTTCAGTAATGTTTTGTGTTCATCTCCACTTTACACCATATTTGCACTCAGTTTATTAATTTTCTTTCAAGAGTAATGCATGTAGATTTAAACCACAATAATTAAGAACACCAAGAAGGATGTATAGACAGCAACTATACAGCATCATTTACATGATTGCTCTATATAAGAAAAACAGTACCTATTAATTGTGTCACCATATGTTGCTCTAATAAGTTGCTGAAGCAGATTTTTTATATTTCTTCTTAACCACTGATTTCTCTCCTTTAAATCAAAGACTTCGTCCATAAGTAGGAGCATTACCCTCAGCGGAATATTGTCATCCACCTGACCACCAAATAAAAGAATGAACAGTAAACTTTTTTTTCAGTTGAAGAAAGCTACAATTTTAGAAGCTACTTTATATGTCTTCAGTATAAGCAACAATGACAAACACTTTACTCTGTATTTTACTGTAATACAAAATCTTCCCTAAATGTTCTATAACACCATTACTAGCAAAAGACTGAAAATTAAATTCAGACACATGGAATTTTTAAAACAAGACAAGAAGAAGCAACTATTTCAAAAGTCAACAGTTACTACAGAAGTTGAATAAAATTAATGCATGTAAATATGTCCTAAAGAGAGACCTCATCCCTGACCTCTTCCTTGGTTGCTGTGCTTCCAACTGCCTTACACAAAAACTCAGGAAGGAGCTTTTCTTGGGCACCATTTTCTTATGGACACTAAAACCAGTGACATTTCACTGCAATGAACTGTTTTTTATTTAGACATCATTGTAACCTGCATGACTATCCAATGCTTTTATGCCTCAAGATTAAGAAAAGGATCATAATTTTACTTTTTTAGTAGATGATGTTACAAAGATTGGCCTACAAAAAACATGCTGGAGGAAGAAAAAAACCAAAAAATTGAACCCCCAGACATAAAACACAGAAACAGTAGTACATACACTCTACACAGTTATTTCAATGTTGTGCAAACCATTTCAGTGCTAGCAAAAATGTTAATTTTAAAAGGAAGTGTGCAAATTTCTTTTTAAAAAGCTTAGAACAGTTTTGAAGTATAGCGTCTGGTATAGTGTCAGACAACAATAAAAGTGTAGCTCAATGCAGAATAAATAACTCATTTGGTTTTAGAGGTGCCAACTTTGAAAGGACAAATGTCAGACTCACATTGTCATCAATTGGTGCTGCAACACGGCAATGGTCAGGGTCTGAATAGGTTTTCTGCATCAGAGGGGGCACCTACAATAAAAAAGGCTATGTTAATTGCAGAAAAAATACTTTAGAGCATGAATAAATCAGAAAAAAATTCACAAGCAGTTTTGTTATGAAAATATAAAACAACAACATTTGGTTAAAAGTAACTGCAAACTAATGCAGAAAAACACACAGAAGCCCTCTCACCTTCCAAAACCAGAAGTCAAGTCTGTATACATTTTCACATAGCTACCAAAATTATCAACATCTTTAAGACAACCCACATCTAATTTATCAAGTGCCTAATGCTTCAATTGAAAAACACCTAAAAACTCTTATGAGGCTGGTCTTATTTTGGGTATTTCCTCCTGATCTTAACTCTTGCTTAGTCACAGCTTCTCAGTGAGTACAACTGCAAATATACTGTTAGTCACATACCAGGGAAGTTACTAGCAATGAGAAAGTCCAGAGACAGTCATTTTACCCTGCAAGTAATTAAAAAATCTCACATATCTCCCCCAAACCCCAATTTATTCTTCCCTTTCATGATTTAAGGGTTAATTCACCCATCTCAGTTGCTGTTCTACATCTGCCATATATAACTGCTTTGGTAGCACAAAATGGAACAGTCCCTGACCACAGACCTTAGATCTACACACAGAAAGAGGAAGAACAGAGAAATGAAGGGAAGATGAACATGTTCTGAGCATAACTATTTTCATAGGACTTGCAGACTGCATGTCATGCTACCATTCCCCAGCTTCAAAGTATTATATTTTATGAATGTAAGAGATGAGGAAAGATGGCAGGAAAGACAGAAAAAAAAATTAATTTAAACCAGAATTCAGCAAGGAATAAGCAGAAAAGAGGCTATCTCCTTATTCTGAGTTTCAAAATATATGGGTTTTTTTTCCTAAGGAAAACAGTAGATGCAGGAAATTAGCTGATTGAGAATGGTTGGTTAAAAAGTAAGAAAAGCCACGAATCTCATGTTCTTCTCAATTTACTTCACTGAATTAAGCGAAGGAGAACTGCAACAGTCTGTAGATGCCATCTTAAAACATGTTACTTAACAGCAAAGATCTCCATTTTTGTAGTAAAATGCCTACTTGAACCTTACTAAAAAGGTGCAGGTAAAAACCAGATTGGTCTTCTGTTTAATGACTTGCCTCGTCTATATAACATTAGTTTAAGTGAGTCAATAGTGACTCTTCTGTTAATTTACTAGTATGTATTAACCACCAGTATTTTCTTACCTTGAAAAATGATTGCTTTATGTCTTGTCCCAACCTCTCTGACATTTTACCCATGTTGTCTGACATTTTAGTCATTCCCTCTGCCAGGCTGTCAGGGATAGACTTGACTGCATTTGATACGTTTCTCATAGAGTTACGCAGTGGATTTACAAACGTATCCATCTGAAGGGGAAGATGTTTAACCAGAATTGTATAATCTATGAGGACACCAGCATACTAACACACTATGAGAAGTATGGCACTGTTCCAGAGAAAAATAATATAAAAGAATAACTCAAATTACTTAACTTCATTGCAGAATGCAGAATACAGTTTTAATTTTACTTCCATTTATAGTTCTCATTTTCTACAACCCTACTGCAGCTATTTACACATTTCAACAGATGCTTTCCTGAGTCATTTCCATTTCCCATCCCTTGGCTTTTCTTAGCTTAAATTTATTTTCCTTTTCTTCTCCATTCAATACCATTTCTCCCTTCCAAGCTTTCTACTTCCAGATGTTTCAATTCTGCTTTCAACTCTTCATCCTTGCAACATGCCTCTTCTAAAGAGCACTGGAATAATATGTATCATGGCAAGTATAATTAAAAACATAAAGTAGTTCCACAGAAACTGTTACAATTTTTTTTTCAGTATATAGTCTAAATTCAGTCCAAACAGAGGCACAAATACCAGTGTGATGCCATTTAAAAAGTTATGCTTTAAAGAATCTTGTAAGCTGGAAAACACATCTTAGTCATTATATAAACCTTGATAAATATTTAACTATTTCACTGTGAATTATTTAAGGAATATAGGCAGGACAGTAACTTGAGGTGACAATAGAGTTGCAGATGCCTTTTAGATCTAAATCACTAAAACTTTAGAAATGGCTATATTTGCAAAGCAGATGCTCACACAAACTGGTTAACTGAACAAAGAGCCACTTGTTTGAAGACAGTTCTGGTGGCTTAACAAAAAGGATGCAGAACCTAGAGCTCTGAATCTGACCAATGACTCTGCATGGTTGCACCTAAATACATAACAGGTGTTTCTGAAGGGAAATGCATATCGTGTTTTGGGCTGAAGAGTGGAAAGCAGTGTAACAGCAGCAAATACAGAGGAAAGAACTACCAAAAGAAATCAAAGGAATATGACCATAAAAAAAAAAAACAAAAAAAACACAGATATCTGACGAAGCAACTTGCAACAAACACACTTCTACAGTACTCAGTGAAATTCACTGTGTCCAATTTCAAAATTTTATTTCCTTGTCATACAAACAGATTTACCTATTATAAAAAAGGTAATTTTTTGGTTCCATATGTTCTCAGATACTTTGCCACTGAAAGTTTTAAAGCAATGCACTTGTAAGCTGTTTTCAAAGTGCTATATAGCTTTTTATTATCAGTTCAACATGTCTGTTTAATGCAATCATTGCAGGAATGAATTCTCTAAAGTTCCCTTGATGGTACAAAACACTCTTACCTTCCGTGCAAAGTCCCCCTTCCCTTTGCTGTAGGCTTTATTCTCCAGGAAGTCATACACATAATGGGCTAAAGCTGGAGAAGCTTTCATCATTTCAGGATTTAACAAGAGCTGAGTAAAATAATTTTTAAAAGTTATTTTAATACATAATGAACAAGACACAATCAAAGACATCACATTTAGCAACGTACTTTTTTCATTCCTAAATTTTATTCCAACATTACACTAGTCCCAAGATGGAAACAACGGGCTTCTTAGTAATTACCGTAATTTTCACCACTACGGTGGTAATTGTAGCATCTCACAGAAAAATATATACCTTTATTATCAAACTGTCATTTCACAGTATTTCACTCATCTTTATTATTTACTGCTAGCATGTTCATTGACTTGGTCAACATACTTTAGTGCTAAATGGCCAGAAAGGCCCCATGCAGGAAGACAACTGAATTTCTTTTTTTGGGCTGACGCAGGCTTTATCTGAACAGAGGAACTGTGTGGTTTGCTATGCTGCTGGACTGGGTGCCACGGAAATCCTTATGCAGCAGCACAAGAGAAAGTGACCACAAACATGTCAGCAGGAGAATGTCAGTGGCGTAACGCTCAAAACCAACACACCTGGAACCTCATCGGCTCAAAAAAGCTGTGACAGAACTGGCTGAGAATAAACCAAAACACTAAAGAAAACACAAACTTATGAGATAGTATCAAGTTCTTATTGTATATTATTTAGTTTTGCATGCCAACTACAACACAGCTTTTTTTTTTTTTCATGAAAGAAAAAAATCACAAAGGCAAGTTACCTCTGAAAAAATAATTCCAAGCACAGAGATAAAATAAAACAGGAACAGCTTACCTGCAAATAAGCATTTAAATCCTTTTTCCTCTTTTCCAAAAACTCTCTGTCCATATTGTTAAATGTTTTTTTGCCAGGAAGTTTTAGTATATTTGCAAGGTTTTCAAACTAGGAAAAAAGGGAAGATTTTTTATTCTGTTTTCAAGAGTTTCAAGTCTTTATATAAGGACATTGTATTCACCTATTCTTATATATCATCTAACATCTGACAAAAAGAATTCTGCATCATGCCTGGAACTCAGAATCCTTGGAAAAGTCGAAGTGAAATGCATGCTGTCAAGAACAAATGCATGAAAATTCCCAGGAGACTATAAAGGGTAAAATTTAATTTCTTGTGAAACTCTCTTTTGAAAACTTCTGAAATCCAAACCAATAGAGTGTGCAAAAGGCTTAGGCTCAAATTTTATCATTATTATTTGGAATGAAGTTACTAGGATTTTAAAACTACATAAAGAGAAAAGATTTTCAAGAGAATTTGTGTATCTTTCGAAAATCTCTTTCCTTTCCTATCCTGATCAAGCCTTTTAAGGAAATAATTAAACTTTTCTCCCTGGAGAGATGGCAGCACCCAGTTTACACATAGGTTATCACAACATGCTCTACATATCATGATCTGTGCCCTTTCTCCAGGTAATGACAGTGATTGACACCAGTTGACATGTATTCTGATCTAGTTTTGCAGGAAGAAGGGCAGTCCCAGGGAAGCAGATGGGAAAGAAGAGGCCCTAACATTTAATAAGGCTGAATATATTTGGTAAAATGCACAAAAAATAAAAAAGTGACAAGAACAAAACTTGAAGAATCAGGACTATCTCCATACAGAATCCAGACTCCCTGTAAATAATATCCTTAAGGTGGTGAAGAGAGAAACACACAGTATTCTAGGCTTTAAGAAACTACCTGGAAACAGGTTGCATCCTTTTCCTCTAGAAAAGACCAAAACATTACACATTTAAAGGTTCCACTCAGTCCCTGCAAGATCTCTTCTTGCATCAGTAAACTTTGGAAGGCCAGGAAGTTCATAAAAAATTTATGGTCTGTAGGAAGCACCAAAGAATAGCTCTTTACAACTGTACAAATCCCATTCCCTTGCAAGTAGGTCATATGGGAAAGTAACTGAGCAGAAGATGGTCTAGTTTTCATCTGGACTCCTGTATCTAAGCAGAAGCAATGTAAGCAACTACAGCCTCTATTTTAAATACAGCTATCTGGTGTGAATCTATTCAGTGCTCTAAGGAAAAGAAACTCAGATACTTTGAACTTTGACTTTGACTTCAATTCCATTTTGGATAAACTATCTATTTTCTCTGAAAAACAGTCCCTGCCCTTCTTATTAATTCTAAATCAATATTCTAACTTTTACCCCTAACATGTCAATAAAAATGTCTCAGACAAGCACACAAGACAGTAAGAATGTCTATTTTATTATCAAGACAAAGCAAAACCGTTTGGGAGCATCTTAGATGCTACAGTGCATCACAGAAATCTGTTTACTTTTTAGTATTCTAGGGCAACATTTCTAGTCTCTGTAAATTCAATGAGACTTAGCAATCAGAAATGCTGAGATTTCATATTTTGAACATCTTTGCTTTTGCCATTTATTTCTACTCATTTAATGTTATCTTAGCTCTAAAATGACTGTCCCATATCAGCAGAATGTTAATTCACTCTAAGATCCGGGATTCTTCAAAACACTGAATTAATTAAAAAAAATACATATGAAGGAGGACAAAAATTGGTATTTCAAGTTTATTGACAGCACACTAAGATCATCAGAAGTTCAAAGGAAAGTTGGACTTGATTTATAATTAATTCAAATATTCACCATTTTTTTAATAAAGCCTTTTCAATTTTTATTACTGCTGTAATTTTAAAATGCTAACTTACCTGCACAGAATTTATTCTCTATGACTCTCAATTAATAACAGAGTAAAGGGATATAGACTGACACTTCTGACTAGTTCAAATGTTATGCAGTCAAATCTGACTTCTCCAAAAGCTTGGTTTAAAAGCACTTCAACTTCCTTTTAAAAGCAGTGTGGTTTTGTCATTTTTTGATGTCAGTAGGTTCTACTTTGTACCAGCTGGTGAATTACAACTCTCTATTTCTTCCTTCTTTCATGTTAGGAGGGGTAAGAGTCTGAGAATACAAGTACAGCAGTAAAAGGCAGATCGCTAGTAGTATAGTGAAGTGTTACCAGTTCTCCCTTTTGGGACCCCACCAGTTCTTAACATTCACTTAAAACCTAAATACCTATTTCCCCACCTCAGCTTTCATTTCCTAATCTCTGTGACAAATATAACTCTCTCTGAGATCAACAGCACTTCCATACAAAGATTTAAAGTAAAATTAAGCAGCATGGGAAGAGAGGGGAGACTTTCTAAGTTCCATTTCTTTTTCATAGAGCAATCATACAGTCATCGGTTATTAAACTACAGAAACGTGCACCTATAAAGATTTTCATGAGACTGGCTGGTTACCTGCTCAGTGATCCTCATGTGAAAGTCTTTAAAACCAAAATACCTATTTCCCAACCTCAGCTTTTATTCCTTAATCTCTGTGACAAATATAACTCTCTCTGAGACCAAGAGCACTTCCATACAAAGATTTAAAGTAAAATTAAGCAGCATGGGAAGACGGGGGGGGACTTTCTTTCTAAGTTCCATTCTTTGTCATAGACCAATCATATAGTCATCGGTTATTAAACTATTACTTAGTGCACCTATAGAGATTTCCATGACATTGGTTGGTTACCTGCTCAGTGATCCTCATGTGGAAGTCATGGAAGTCACTGTAGCGCCGATACGTCTTCCACATCTCCTCACTGTTTGCGTTTCGCCGGTGGACGGTGATGGCGTACAGGGCGTATGTCTTGCCGTGGTCATTGCACACTCCTGCCACAGCATATGGGTCAGAGTCAGCATAGACTAGTAGTTTTGAAAACAAAAATAAAAAAGGAACAAACAGAAAGAAGGAAGACGAAAGGACACAAATGTGAAGTGAAGAAATGCCTGGAATGACAGACTTGAAAGACAAAAATGGACATGCAAGTAGAAAACTAACTATCCCTTTAACTTAAATACTGCATGATACTCTCCAAAACTTACTACGTAAACTTAAATAGAGATTAAGCAGTTTAAAAGTTAGACAGGTTTCAATGACATGCAAAACATAAACAAACAGAAAAATTTTCAACTTTTAAATAGTAAACTGAACTTTAAAAAAAATATTTTAACCTAAAGAACTCAAGATAGGGGTGAAAGACAACCGTGAAACGAGAAGAAATTCCAGTCTGCAAAGTAGTCTAATCACATTACGAAAGTCTGCCCATCAAAAAAATCTATAAATACATGACAATGATTGCAAGCTGCAAGCATTCATTGTTATTGGCATCAGTAGTTTGTTATTAACTCAGCAGTAAGTTCTTAACTCTAAGATAAAAAATACTCCATGCTATTTTAGTCAACTATATATACAGACGTGTGTACACATATATAAAGCATTCTCTGCGTGTGCACACATACATTGTATGGAAAAGTCAATTCATAAATGAAAAGAACACATATAGATATCTGAAATAGAAACAAACATCTCCATTAAATATTTAAGTCTTCTTGGACATTTCTCCCTCACAGAATTTTCCCAGCACAGTTTGTTTCAAAATCTTTCATTTTGTTTAGGGAATAACCTAGAACCAACACAGCACACCATTTAAATTGGCAACATGTTGCATTTCTAAGTATTGAGCCAATATTCAGTACCTACAGTTTTCCAGTGGCTAGATGAAAATATTTTTAATCAAGATCTCTGAATTTTTCTATGCACCCACACTGCATAAAACACAATTCTCCTGAGAAATCATCCTCTGTAATACTTTCAGTCTTGATTTCTCTGAAGTATAATGCTTTTGCCTAAGCAGCAAGGAAGCACCTGTAGAGAGTGGCAGCTGCTGCCAGTGCAAGAATTATACACTAGAAAGGTGAAGAGTGGACACAGAGCATCTTGTCTTTGCCATCCACCCTCTAAAAGAAGAACGTTGAGTGCTGAACCCCCAGGGGAACAAGCAGACAGTCAGGAGAGTGCCAAAAGACTGCCCAGAGAGCAGAGCTAGGAACCTCCAGCCCCACAGATGCTGCACAGGCCCTCTACACCCTACACCCCTCTACACTCACATTGAACACTTGGCCCTGCAGCCACCATACCACATCCCAGGGACACTGCTAAGTGGCATCTTCAGAACCACTTCAGGCAGAAAAAGAAAGAAGTTGTCCTGCTGCCCCTTATATCGTAGTCTCTTAATTATTTTGCAACCCAAGACAGCATGAATCCTGAAACACACAGAGATAATCCTATCTCTATATAACCCTCACACAGAGTAAAAGATAGTAGCTGAGTGAGGAAAAAAACCTGCTCACAGAGGCAGTTTAATACGATCTTGCAGTACAAACCTGTACAGATCTCCCACTACAACTGGAGCGTTATGTATTCAGAGTCAGACTGGTAGTTATCAATACATGCTGCCCTCAAGATTACAAATTTTACAATTCATGTGGTTCTAAGTTTACCTTTTTTTCTTAGGTCAGAATGATGAAACTTCTAAGTTTAATTCAGAAAAAAGTACCACATGCCATTTTCATAAAAAAGCAGAATTTGATTCTTAACTTTTAACTTATTTTCCCCTTTCCCTGAGGACTGACTACCATGACACTTGGATTGCACAGAGCCCTCACACTGAGTTGGAACAGGTTTAATTAAAATGTAAAATAGCTGAATGCTTGCTGACAGCATGTGTGCATACATAAATGCATAGATTTAAAAGCATATTGCATAGTAAAATCTACCAAAAAACAAACTGAAGACCACTTCACAATTTAATTACCCAGTGTAAACTCTTTTAACAAGAGACTTTGCAAATAATAGCAAAGATTTTTTTGTTATTTACTTCCAAAATGCCACCACAATAAGGACAGAAGTCACTCCCTTAAACTAAGCTGAGTTAGTAAGGAAGCACAAAGAATAAGGGAAAAATATTAAACTAAGTGAATGAAACACTCAAGAATTATAATTCTGTGACTAGAAAGAGAGATGGCTTTCAGAATTTCTTTAAATAATTGCTAAAATAAATTCTACTCAATAATAAGTTTAATGAATGATTCTCCAGAGATAAAAGTAGTAGTAATAATAATACCATAAGCAATAAAAATTAAATCACTTTTTAAGTTCAGATACATAATCTGTGACCTACAGAACAAATACTGTAAAGATTTCCAAAAGGATTTAATGGAAAATATGAATTCAAATGTTTTATGAGGCCAAAAAAATGAGGCAATCAGTATTTCAAGGGCCTGTAATACTACAAAACTCAAAATAAATGGTGGGAAAAAAGTAAGCAGACATCATAACAGATTCACTTACCAGTATCTGAGATGTATGCATGGAGCTGAACTGTCTCATCAGAAGGGCCATTTGAAAGGTCATCTAAGGACTGAAGGGTGGGGAGATAATGTAGGAGGAAAAACAGGAAAAAAAGAATAAAATCAGAAACCCATCATATTTGAGATGTGTTTTGATTAATCTATTTAATTTTCAAACTTTCAGTTCACAATACTAAAAAGCTTAGTGCACTGTAACAATGCAGATGTTTGTACTACGTGGTTACCAAAGCCATTCTTTTGCCTTTCATTTCCCTCATCATTTTCACACAGTTTTGTGACTACTCATATGTGATCAAACTTATTTGTCACTTCAGTTTGATATCTCAACTCTAATGAAAATACTAAAAATGGTCTTTTGCTGAGCACTGGGGAAAAAAACCCCAAACAAACACAGAAAATCTCCTGAACAGGTGGGGAGACAGAGATGTTGTGTAACAAATCTTTTGGCTGTTACCTTCATAGCATTCTGTTTTCTTTCAAATGTCTTTACGCACTACACAAATGTTACACAGCAGTAGAAACTGGAAGTTTTTCTGCTTTATGTAAAAAAAAAGCCAACATTTTTTCTCAGGAATATTTTCTGTTGTAAAAAATGAACAGGTACATACTCAGCTGGTTAATGATCTGTCTCCATATTTAATAATTACTGGGATCAAAAGAAACCTAATGGGTCTTTTAGAGAAGCCTTGTTTTTAGTTAAAATTAATACATCTGATTACTAAGATTTAACATAACAAAGCTCTTCAAGACTGTTGAAAGACTTGCATATGCAACTGAAAGAAATAGAGGATGGGCTATGCATTCTAATCTAGTTGGAGCTACCTAAGTAGAATTCACAGACATTGGGATCCCAGTTACTTTGTATATTTCACCCCAGAACTCTAAAATTTTCCAAAGAAACACATTCAGAATGAACATAGCTATCTGCTCTCTTTTATAATTTAACCAAGCCAATTTTATAGTGACTTACCACAAAAAGTTACCTACAGTGGGACTTACTGGTTAGCAAGTGCCATGCCCATACCAAACTAAAACATCTACCTACATCAATTCAGTTTTTAAATCTCCTGTTTCCTTAAACATAAAACAATATTCGAGATTACAATCAAAAGATAGGCTGGACTTAAACATGAATTATTTAAAGACTCTGCTCTTGCCCCTTCTTCATCTGAATCTTTATCAACTCCACAATATCCCAGCATAATACTCCATTCTTTCCTCTAGTCCTCTACAAGGAATGGCCCTTTTCTGCCTCAACCACCTCAGTCAGTCTCTGCCTAAATGCCTACTACTGAAGGTGAGGGAAATAACATTTCTGTAATAAAGTCTAGATACCTAATAAAAGGCAGCTTAAAACTGTCTGAATAATGTGTTGTAGTAGGGAGTCTCCTGAATATCTTTATGATATGCTTGTAGACTTGGAGTACCAAGGTCCCAGACTGAGAAAAGGTAGAAGAAAGAAAAGCCCTTTTGGGGGAATCTGTTTTGTCACTACATGCTATAGTGCTAGAAGTTTATGTCTGTCGAATGGTAGAACAGATGAATTTATGCAAAAATATTTTGACAGCAGACATCATCTTTACCTCAAGAATCTACAAGTTACTGGATGCTGGAGAGTTATTCTGGTAAAGTATCACCATAAGTGGGTGTTCCTTTAATTTTATGCTTGCTTTCAGTCATTGCTGGACACAGGACTCTGACTTAGTCCATTCTCAAGCAAGTCCCTTGCACAGCCATGACCCTGTCAGACATGCTGCTCTATACTGCAGTGTTCAGTTTAGGAGCAGAGTATCACCTGAAACTGGCTAACAAGAGATCTGTGGAAGCTTGGTAAAGTGCTTGATGTTCTGAAAGCTCTAGGATGTGATTATCACTAAGATCGAAGGGATGTGAGGTTATAAGAGAAGACAAATTAACTGTCAACTGCTCAAATGTTTTGTTTGCTACAAAATACTGACCTTAAGGTAGTGTTAGTGTTATATTTTTCTAGAGGCATAATTATTTCTTGTTTTCCTGCTTTCCTTCACTGTCACTTAAGTTCAGATTTCTTTGTGATTACTGAGTGGGGTTCAAGCTGACATATGCTAACGACTGCCAAAAGTTCAACCCAGCCACTTCTGCTGCCCTTCAAGGTCTTGGAACACCTGTGTAACTCCTATTTACTCAATGCAAAGCTCCTATTATGAATCCTTTAGAGGAAATCTGCAAGAGTCTATAAATATTTACAATGATGTTATACTCCCCAAATGTGACCCACCGATTTAATATAGTAGATTAATGTATCAAATCCAAAGGCAGAAATTCTGATATTTTTGTAAAACAAGTTTTCCTCAAAACAGTTTTGCACCTCTCTTCCAAATTCTTCCAGTTAAAGTATGAACTGCAGACAATTTATTTTATAACAGAAACTTTAGGAAACACTCAACTGCTGTGGCAAGGCACTATACAGCAACTATTAACACAACCAAATTAAAGTTTGAAACCTGAAGAGATAACACAACAGATAGACATTTAATATGAGCTAATATCTCTGCCATTAGATATGTTCACAGGAATATAAGTTAATTAAAAACCTAAAAATACCACATCACATCACAACCCAACTTTATTTAATACATTGTCATTAGTTGCAAGTACAGAAATTCCCTGACCTTTGAAGTAAAATTTCCAAGGTCTATTTTTCTTATGTAACACACTAACACAAGGGAGCTAAACTATGTGTACAGAAATTTACTCTGGACATGGAATTCAGCCAGAAAAAACTAATCGACCAGTATTCAAACACCTGTAAAAGCACTGAACACTGAGAACAATGTGGATGACAGAAAAGTAAAAGTAGTTCTGCATAAAGAGAAATTTACTTATGTATTTCTCCTAGAATTACTTACGTAATTCTCCTAAATTCTCCTAGAATTTACTTATGTATTTCTCCTAGAATTCTATTTCCTAACTCTTTATAATGAATGCAGTATTCTATAAATACCCTTGTCACAACAAAACCAAAAATCTTTGAAGAGTCCCATGCAAATACCTATTTGCACTGCAACAGTGCTTGGTAAAGACTGCAGGACTTTGTAACTCAGCTTAGAAAGTCACTTGAAACAAAGTAGCAGATAACCACTAACCAGATAAGCCACCCAATGACAAATCCTCATCCATAAAACATAACTTTGGTATGTCACAACATTTTCAGAAAGAGTACTTAAAAGACATTTGAAAGACCTTTTAAAGAGATTAGTCAGTTAAAAGGCTCTTGTGAAAAAATATGGCTAAATTAATTTTTTCTTCTGCATCTACCAGGAGTTTGCATGAATTGTATCAGCTAAACACCTGCCTTTTTCTTTACATTTCAAAATGTCAACAACAGGAAAACAATAGGAAAGAAAATCCCAGTTTAAATTAAAAAACATCCAAAACCCACAAAAAACCAAATCCCATAAACAACCAACCCCCACAATGAAACATATTTACATTGCCTTACACATTTACATTAATGCTACGTGTATTCCTTTAGAAAACACTCATTCCTTTGCATGTGAGCAAGACCAGCACCTTCGAAGAGCAAACTAGAAGGGCCCAGGCATCACATAATCCAGGAAATTGCATGCAGATCATAAATCTCTATGTAAACCTTCATGAAACTAAAAGGTTTAGAAACATACTCTCATATGCCCAACTGAATCTTGCATACCTTGTGGCTCAGCTACACACTGTTTGCAGAAACACCGGGAGGATATATATCAAACTTCCTATGATTTTTCCTTTTTAAATAACTGTATTTACATTTTTGGTTTAGGTACACTAATTTGACAAAGAAAAGGTTTTGACAAACTGACATAGGTCAAGAATCATTTCAAAAAAATAAAATTGAACTTGAAATTGGACAGATTAAAAAAACAAAGACTGATGGCTGGAATAAATCCAGATACTTCAATGCTTCCAAATCAAGTCCTAAGGAAAAAAAAAAAAACAACCAGCAAAAATGTAATTAAATGCCTCATTTTAAAGTCTATTTGAATTTAACCCTTTGAGATTTCTGTTTCAAAGGATTTGTTTTCACCTATTATTATGTAACTCCAAATTTATATCTATTTAAGAAAAATATATAGGGACAAGAAAGCATGCTTTCCATTAATTAACTGTTTCTGTGAGAAACAATGTAAAATTTCATTAAACATGGGAAAACACAAGAAAAGGAGAAGTTTCATCTTACAGAGTAATTAATAACTTGTGTGTTTCAGTTTCAGAAATTCAACTGCAGTGAAGTAAAACTTGTAATGTACATTAAGTTAAACTATTTTATCACACTGTTGAGGACAAAAAAATAAAAAACAATCCAAGCACTTACCAGATTTATGCTGCCAGTAGGAGACCCATTAAAAGATTCTGGGAGCAGTGAGGGAAAGAAAAGGAAAAACCAGCTTAGAAGATTTTCCCCCATTGTAGGGCCACACATAAATAAAAATGCATCCACAAAACAATACGGAAAATGAACAAAAACTGTGGCACTGGGCAAAATGCTACACGTAACATGCAAGTGTTTCAAATTTCCAGTAAAGACACTCAAAGAAATGCACGTTTATAAAGATTCTAAATAAATATTTCAGATAGCATTTTTTTAAGTTTATATCCCCACATAGTACTGCTTTGTTAAGGAGCTAGTTTAAGACTGAAAACTATTTCCACTGAACTTGTACTTCAGTTAATAAAAAAAAAAAATTCTATTTGCTTTAAAAAGCCCTATCTCCTATGTACTTTCAATTTCTATTTCCAGAGCATAGTAATGCATTAAAAGAACTCAACATATTGAAGAGTTTTAAATATTATCAAGAAAAAAGTAGAATGGAAGAATCACATATTTATTTTAGTAACAAACTAGTTACCAAGACCTGACAAGAATTTATGTAGGACTGATACACTTATTACAGTGAAAAGCCTATGTGAGTCCCAAAACAATTTACACACCAAAGCACAAGGAGAATTAATTTAGATATCAGAGACACCACAGGAGTATTTAATTTCCTAAAAACAGTGTGAATAATTTTTTTATTTTCATTTTAAAGCAGAGAAAAGAACGAAATGAAATACCCCTTAGAGATACAGAGCTCACCTCCTTCACCATCATCTGATCCTCTGAAACTGGGATCCTTCAGCATATCCAGCTCAGCCAACATTCGCACATACAAAACATTCTGCTTGAACGAAGGGTAGAACCTCTCATCTCGCAGCATCAACTCATACACCTTATTGAAACAAAAGTGCCAACTTCAGAAATACTTATTGCATTTTTAATCAGGCTAGTTTCCAGAAATTCTACTTGAACGAGAAGTACCTCTGCATACATGTCTCTGACTTACTCTTAATGGAAAGATTATCAGATAGTACCTAACTGGCCAGACATGCACATCTAGGGGAGTAGCACAATAGCTGTAAATGCTTCTGTCCTCTGCTCTTAACTCTTCCAATTGCAGTATGAACCTATTTGGTCTTTATCCATTTCACAAAAGGTTATCTCAGCCCCTCCTTGTGGATAAACTATACATGGAGATCTGCAAACACTCAGGGCAAGAGGTGAGAACAGGGAAAGAAGAGGAGGGAAGACACCATTTGTGACCTTTCTGACAATTTCTAGTTTAGCCAATACAACGCAGTCATACCTCACAAAGATTTAATCACATCACTTCAAACAATTTACCTTCACAGCCTATACAGTATATAGACATATACATATACACAAAAATATCTATACATAGCAGCAATTAATTCATAATTTTTGGATACTCATGTCAACTCTAGAATATTTTAACGATTTTTTTTTTCCATGGGTCACTGTTCAAGTACTATCATCCAGTAAGAATAGCAAGAGACCCAATTCATCCAGGTTTGAGGAAGTTAATTTCTTTTGTAACATATGGGAAATTTATGCCCTTCAGCAGAATTCACAAGCAAGGCCCAGATTTCACAAGGTGCTTTAATCAGTCTTAAATGGGAGTCTCAAGTATAACAGTGTGATTCTAAATTCTACAGCTCATATCGCTAATTTGTAGCATGAATGAGAACATCAGAGTAACAATCTAAAATAAAAGCATTTCAGACTGGGTATGTAAGTTATTGCCAGAATACTAATCTTTCACTTTTCCCTTCTAAATATATATATATTAGACTTGAGTGACAAAGTTACACATGCAGATAGTAAATATATTGTTTTTTTCTTCAGTACTTGCTGTTCCTGAGTGTTTCACTGTGCAAGTTTGCAGAAATGGACCAGTTAAACTAATTTCTGGGAACAGCTGTAGGATTTAATATGGCTGAATTACATTCACCTTTGAAAAAGAGAAGTAAAACTGAACAAAAACTGTATGTCTCAATCTACTCATGACATTTTTCTTAAATTGGTGCACTAACACAAGTAAAAACATGATAATTTTAAACTGTGTTTCATATTTAGATTCATACAGGAAGGACACCTACTCCTTCTGTCAACTGCTTTGAAAACCATGGGCTAACAAATGGCAAAGCAAAATTTGACAATTTTAGAGTGTGATTTTCATAGAACAGAAAGATGGTAACAGTTTTAGGGTTTAGATATTTGACTTCCTTCTTTTTCAGCACCTGTAATTATGTTTTATACTCTATAGCATTAACATTTCTTATGAAATAAAGGACAAATAGAGTATACCTTTCTCTGAATGTCATCAAAGATTTCAGGTGTTGGATCCTCATGGTTCAGTGTTTCTGCAAGTTTTGCTACTAAGTTGTCATCAATATTAACTCTTGGAGATGCCTGTCATAGAGATCTAAATCAACTTTTGCAGCATAAAAATAAGGAAGTTCTACTTTAACAAATCAAATCCAATGCAATACTGCAACTCTCTAAGTAAACTAAATTGCTTCTTCACAAATATCTCTGTAACTGTCTAGAACATACAACAGGAGTCAGATCCCCTCCACCCCCAAAATTAAATTCAGAGTTTGTATTAAAACTTGCAAGTTTCAATATTAAACACTAGGAATTGCCTCAAAACCAATTTATACATACATTTTTAAGAAATACCTAAATCAGATTTGCTCAGACTTATAAACAGTTTTTATTTATTTATGAAAAAGATTCAGATTCAAAAATCAAGAGCAAGCCAATAAAAAAGTAATAGGATGAAGTCCTGAAACATCTGAGGAAAGGCTAACAGTTTATCAACTGCCCATTTCTGAGTGACAGGTGATTTTTATGCACACACAAATTCAGAACAAAGATGCTTTGTCAATTCAAGTTGATGAGTGGTTTCTTCCACAGAGGAATCCTTACTGCCTACTGAAAGATACTCAGTGGTGATATCTGGGCAATTTACACAGACAATTGTAGAGAGAGACAGGAAGCTATTTCATCTGATAACCTAATCTTAATCCAAGTTTGGGCATTGTTTTAAAAACACTTAAGGGGGCAGGAAAGGGTGGAGGGCAGAATAAAAGGAAGGGAAAGGACAGCATATGCAGAGACACACTTTTTTATTCTGTCTTTACACTGTTTCTAGTTTGAGTACTCTAGAAAGTCAGCTTCTGAGGAATACAATGCATCTGACAGGGCAGTCAGTGGCAATATGAGCCTGCTTGACATGAGAGAGAGAAGATACACAAGCAATAGCTGAAATGTCAATATGTAAGCAACTTGTGCTCCATAACAACCATTTCATATTAACTTAGCCGTAACTATCAAAGAAGTATCAGTATAAACACTAAACTGCAGAATTAAGTTACTCCTACCTTTTCTGATAAATATTGCTCATAAACTCCAAATGCAGCTGCTCTTAATAGACCCTTGGTCTGATTAGTCTGATGTTTTCCATCTTTCTGCCGGCTTTGAAGTACCTCCAGCTGTTGCTGTGCTGTAACCCTGTATCCTTCCACTGTCATCCAGAAAAACAAATGTGCTTGGCCACCAGTTTGCTGCATGTAATCTACAGAAAACAGACACCACATGACCTTAGTTACTGTTGTGCATCTTGGAATAGGAATTCTCTATGATGTTGACTACATATGGAACACCAGGATCTGGTTACACATCAGGAATACTTGCCATACAGAGTCAATTAAAAAAATACATACATATACATATTGGTGATATTTATGTGTATATATGTATACATATATACATTATGGTGATAATCAGTAAAAAAACCTGAGAGCAAAGTCTAGGAACTAAGCACGGAACCCTCAAATGCACATGGAAAAAGTGAATCTATAAGTACCATGTGAATATAACAGGCTTGTACAGCATGATACAAATGGAGACAAAGTTCAAACTGAATTTCTAAAAAACAGGTTCATAGAACCACAGGATCATTTTGATTGGAAAAGATGTTCAAGACCACCAATCTAACTTCCAAGTCCACCACTAAACCATGTTTCTAAGCACCACATCTACATGTCTTTTAAATACCTCCAGGGATCATGATTCAACCACTTCCCTGGGCATCCTGTCAAGCCAATGCTTCACCCTTTTGATGAAGAAATATTTCCTAATACCCAATCTAAACCTCATCTGGCACATCTTGAGGCAATTTCCTCCGACCCTGTTGCTAGCTGCCTAGGAGAAGAGAGCAGTCCTCACCTCACTACAGCCTCCTTTCAGGCAATTGTAGAGTGATAAAGTCCCCCTTGAGCATCCTTTTCTCCAGCCTAAGCAACCTCAGTTCCCTGGGCCACTCCCCCAAAGACTTGTGCTCCAGACCCTTCCCCAGCTTCGTTGCCTTTCTCTAGACACGCTCCAGCACCTCAATGTCTTTCTTGTAGTGAAAGTCCCAAAAATTCAACACAGGATTTGAGGTGTGGCCTCACCTGTGCTGAGTACAATCACTGCCCTGGTCCTGCTGGCCACACCATTGCTGATCCAAGCCAGGATGCCATTGGCCTTCTTGCTCACCTGGACTCACTCCTGGCTTGTGTTCAGGTGCTGTCAATCAGCACCCCCAGGTGCTTTTCTGCCAGGCAGTTTTCCAGCCACTCTGCTCCCAGCCTGCAGCATTGCCTGTGCCTGGGGTTGACACAAGTGCAGGACCTGGCACTTGGCTTTACTGAATTTCATACAAATGATCTCGGACCATAAATCCAGCCTTCCTCCCTCTGGAGAGCCTCCCTGCCCTCCAGCAGATAAACACTCCTGCCCAACTTAAGTGCCATCTGCAAACTGACTGAGAGTGCTCATTTTATACACAAGACAGCCTCCAACTATCACATCATCCTGTTTACAAACAACAGGTTCAGACAGGTGCCTTTCTAGGTTGGCTGCCTCACCAACTGTGTCAGGAAGTATCTCCCACGCACTCCAGGAACTTCCTGGACTGTTCCCATCTACTGCATTAAAGGGACTTTAACCACCAACAAAACGGATGGATATTCTTAGTACTGACATTTAGCAATTCCAAGTACACACTCCTCTGAGTTAGTGTAGTCTTTATAAATAAAACAGATCAGATCAGATAAAGATAAAGATCAGATAAATTGACACTTACCCATAAAAAACTGTAGTGCAACATTGTCTACCAGAATATGGTCCAGAGGGACTGTGCAAAGTTTTCCAAAGTTTGCTGCCAGTTTCACAGTATCTATTTCCTGTAAGACACAGTTCAGTGTGTTCATAGACTTTTTTTAAGTTAACTTTTAAAACTTCTACTTACCACAAAGCATATAGGTTAAAAAAAATTACATTACATATAAAAAAGTAGCATCTCAATGACTAGCTATTTTCATGACCACTAGTAAATGAAGGTCTAGATTAGAAGGTCATGTTTTCTTAATTATTTGCCTTCAAAACGGGCTGCAGCTATTTTGCTACATAAGCTGGATTTTAATACTGCTATTCATGTAATACTCTACAGGTCAAATTAACCCCAAATAGCTCATCAACACTGAAAGTAGGAGAAAATTAATTAACAAGAATAAATTTCAGCATTCGATAGGCCCCAGGTCACCACAACTTAAATTCATCTCGGTCACATTTTCTTCTGCCTATATGACATTTCTTGCTATTACAGCAATGCCTTCTAGTCCAGCTATAGAACGCCTAATAATTTTAATAGTCAATACATGCAGAATATTACATTATCTTGGAACCACATCTAGGCCAAATAAGGAGAGACAAGAAACTAAGTCAAGCCAAACATACCAACTCCAACCCTTAATTATAAAACAAGCAAAACGAACAACTAGTCAGTCATTTGCAACCTCACCCTTTTGAAACTAAAAATCATTTTAAAACACTTACTTTTCCTGACTGCAACCTTTGAATTCTTGAATCACATACTTTAATAACATATAATAAACTGTTTATTTGATTTTTTATAGTGTTGATATCTGAAAGCAAAAACAAAGACAATTAAGCAATACAGATGACTAAATAAAGTCTTGGGTTTTTTTTCTTTTTCAGTTTAAATACCTTGCTAATGAAAGTGAACAAGGAGAAATATTTTTCTCTTCCCTCTTTCAAATTAATGGTTAACTGACTACTGCTAATACCTTAAATATTACTGAAATTCAGAACCACCAGTCAGGCAGTTTTGATTTAACAGAAATACACTTAGCTAACTAAGTTCTCTATACTTACAAGAAGGAATCAAACACACACCAACCAACAAACACTTATTAAAGTGAAAACTTGAATTTAATCACTTCTTATGCAATTTTTTTTTAATAAAATACTTTATATTATGCTGCATCAGAGCTTTTATTTTTAAATTGTTGCAATATTCTACAGAGATCATGCTGGTAAATGCATTTCATATTTTGCAAAACAATGCAGCACTTACCATCTCCTGCTGTATCTAGAGATCGAAGATATTGCAGTTCTTCACTTGCTTTATCTTTCACTGCTTCCAACTCTCCTATATTATCACTTAATTTAATAATATTCATAAAGGCCTCATAGTTACAGTTGGAATCACGAATCTGAAACACAAAGTTTTACAGTGTAAGCAATGCAAAACAGCTCTAAGTACAAGATGTGATTTTACTTCAAGTGAATTAGTTTGATACAGCACTGCAAAGTGGCATTTTGAAAATTTTTTTGACATTTCTAAATCTTCCTTTCAGTACTGAAATTTTACATGGACCAAGTCAGAAAAAGCATGCATAGTCAAAACCTATTTCACATGATCACTTTCTGTTTTCAAGACATACAACACAGACACATGGAAAGTCCATCAACCTCCTTAATGAAGATCCCCAAAATCCAATCCACCTTCTTCTGCTATTATCTCCTTAGCTAAGTAGGCAGAAAATGGTGAGATCACTGAAAAGGTTCAACTTTACCAAGATCTCCGGAAAATATACATGCTCCCAGAATAATGGCTTCTTAGGATACAGAATTACAAAAACAATTAAAACATTCTACAATGTAATCATTACCTACTGAGGGGAGAAAAAAAGTAAATTACTCCTCTCTGGAACCCTAATTCAGGTACCCCGGCAAGTACTATTAAGCTATTTAAATGCAAACTATTTTACCAGTATTGGCATGGAGTGAACCTGCTCTGGGAACTCAAAGAAATTTGTGCAAGTGAAGGAAGCCTGCTGTGCTGCCAAGATCACTGGAAACTGTGCTGTAAATGCAGCATGGAGATCAGGGAAAGGTTGGCAGCTTTACAACACATGCACACAGGTGCTTAGAGGTGAGTTCTAATGTTGTCTTTAGCATCTGAAGCTACACCCACATCTCTTAGAAATGCTCACTTTGATATGAAAATGTAATACTTGGTCTGTACGAAGAAGTGCATTGACATGAGCTGCACTAAGCAGAAAGAATGAAGACTGGATACCATTGACCAAAGTTAGTGGAAAAATCTCCTTAGAAATCTGCTTTTAAAAGTAATAATACAGGCAAAACTTGAACTTAAAACACTTTTGAAATTTGTGAATTTCACAGTGAAGACAGAAGTTTGAATTAACTTCTAATTTTATATTGAAGCTTTGTATTTTATTGCAACTGAATTAGTATTGGACTGTGGTATGCCTACAAATCTGGAATTAAACTTTTCTTTTTCAGAAACTGATCTTTTCATTCAAGTCTGACTTTATGTCAAAGGTTCCAAAAGGAGGCAGGATTTATTTCAGCCATCTCTACTTCTGACCTTAACTTCTGCAACAATCTCCATTTCATATGACTTGTATTAAATTTTTTTCCTTATCTTTTACCCAGCACATTTGCTTCATCATTTCAAAAAGCAATTTTGAAAATCAGTTATTTGGGACATCACTATCATAACAGAAAGCTTTATAAAAAATTCAGAATCTTAGCTCTGGATGCAGCCAGGGGAAGTGCTCAGTAAATAAAGAACAAGGCCAAGTTACAAATAAAGAACACACATAGGAGGAAAGGGGAATTGAAAATCGAAAATTCTGGTCCAAATGAGCAATATTTTTTCTTATTAAAGCTAGGTTCCTGTAGAATGCCTGCAAACTTTTACGTGAATTGAAGGAGGCTGGAGTGAAGGAAACATCATACACACACACTTGAAGTGACTCCATTATTCCATACATAACAACAACTTTGAAATGCAAGGGTGTTTTCAGCATAGAATTTGAGTATACATTGTAAGACTAAAATATATTAATAAAAAGAGAGAAGTTGTGGGGAAAAAATTAAATTTGATTCATGAATTATAAAGGATAATAATGTATAAGAGTAAGTTTTAACTTGCTTTGCTAAGAATCTGTAATGTTAATTAAAGAACAAATATTCTATTTAAGTTAGCTTTACTACATAATACTACTTTAAAAAGTTTGGGGGCTTTTCTTGCAGGTGCATTAGAAAGTTATCAAAGTAATAAAATAGTTTCTGCCCATTCAGTTGAATTATTTAGAGTTAACACAAACAGTCCTAAAACAATTTCCCTGAAATTCCTTAGCAGAAAATAAATGTTTCTTAGTTTTCATTCTTGAGGCCTCTCAAGCTTGAAAGGCCAAACTGTAAACACAGGCAGGGGAAAACATCTCCACGGTTACTGCCATACTCCCCAAACAGCCAAGCAGAACAGTCAGAGGAGTGAACTTTACATTTTCTGATACATTTGTCCTCAGCCAGGCAACTTCTGCTGAACAATCCAAATGAAGAGTGAAGATATATAGACTCTGTGTACGTGTGTATAAAATTTAATACAGCAGCCCCAAGTTCACTATCTCTGTCAAGATATATCCATTGGTAACATTTATACCAGACACCTATCTATCGTGATTAGAGGGAACACAAGTAAAGCCTTATATGAAAATGTTCTGGAAATACAAATAATTTTAAGCATTTTAAATCTTACCATCCATATGACATACTGATTAATATAATCAGGATCACTGAGCTGGTTTATTAATGGAAGAAGAATTCCTCGGGAGAGGATTTCCTAAAAAACAAAGGATAATAGACCATTTTATAAATTTACTCATAAAGCTAGTATAACTGTAACAATTTAAACATCACTGTGTAGAGCTTAAAACACAAAAGTGTAATTACAGAAAACATTTAATAGGCACTACCACATTCTCTGCCAATTAAAACTACAAATGCAATTTGTAATTGCAAGAAATAAGAAAAACCTTCTCAAGAAAAAACAACCTTGAGAAAAACAACATCCACTTTCTCATGTTTTTGTCATGATAGAGCTAAAAGAACCTTCAAAAACATTTCAGAAAAACTGTTCACTGCTATAAAATACTTTTCAAGACTCTACTGCTTTTAAAATACCCTAATATTAAATTAGATCAATTTTAGAAGATAAGACAAGCAGTTTAGATCTAATTTTTTTTTTATGACATTAAACCAAAGAATTGGGATGGCTTTTAGAGTCTGTACTTACCCTGACAAAGTATCGCATGATCTTGTTCTGGAAGTCTCCAGGAGGTAGCAATATATACAGTAAAACCTCACACAGATCCCTTAGGAATCCTAGAGAAGGAAAACAAAAACCCCTCAGTAGAATTTCCTATTATGTTACTTCCCATCTTACCTGATATCACCAAATCCCATAGACAAATCCTTAATTCTGAGTTCAAACACACAATCATATATCTCTTATATTCCAAGCATTACAGTAACACCTTTCAGATGGAATATAAGCAGCACTGACAAAAAAGATCTACCTCAAACCCAAGACAACAAAAGCCAAATTTCAAGATTAAAAAAAAAACCCAACAACATAACTCTAATTAATTTTCCTTAGTTAACATATACAGCTTTTCTTCCCCTCCTTCAACACTTTGCCTTAAAATATAGTGTTTTTTGAAGGAAAACTACAGAATAGTGATGAGAAAGGCACATCTAACAAAAAGCAGTAAGAATCTGCAAAACCATCCCTTCCCTCCCAGGAAAAAATATTTTCATCTTAAAATTCTTCCAACGAAAGGAGGAAGACTTATATACGCACATGCTTTGTTTTAGTTATAGCATTAATATGTACAAACCAGAGGAAATATACGCATATGGTATATAGCCACACTTTTAAAGTCATATGCTAAGATTTTAATGCATTTCATATAGTGAACACAATTGTTAGCATTTTAATTTAGTCTCCCATACTAAAATATTTACTCAGAAGATAATATTGAGAAACCTTCTTCATCTTTGGGAGAAGTGCAGACTAGATCACGACAGACTTCTTTTTCCATTTCAACTTCAACCTCAAAGAATGTATCTACAAGTTCCTCAGCTTGATCTATGCAAAAGAAAATTTAAAAAAAGCATGTTTTTGTCAAGACTAGAAACTTGAGAGTGAAGGTCAATTATAAAATAAAGCTAACTATATTTCACACACATAAGATACCAGCCTACTCAGACTCAAATAAAAAATACTTCACATTACCTTTCATCTGATCACCTTTCTCTGCTATCCTTTGCTGAGCTTTTCTGAAAACTCGAAGATGAGTGCCAAAGTCATCAACAAGTCTTGTAGTGAAATAAGGCTGCCAGTCTGTTTCCTTTGACCTATTAGTAAAGGAGATCCACGGAAATTAATTATTTTATTGTGAACACGAAGAACAATAATAAATACCTACTTCTCCTTCCTTCCACACTGATAGTGAACCACACTGATAGTAAACATGGAAAAGCAAAGAAATAAATCAGTCTCCTAATTGCCTATCCAGTGAAAAAATAAATACTGTAAAATACCACTCTTGCACCACATTAATATTTATGTTTGATTTAGCTGAAAGTCAACACTTGCATGTAGAACAGTGTTCTGATTTGTGACATTGTCAAGTATCTGTGAGAAGTCCTGATACAAACAGTTCACAACACAAAACTAAATTACTCTCTGAGTCTTCTTCAGCCATACTTTCTACCATTTTGGAAGGCATCTAATAAAAACAATTTTCTTCTCAATTTGCAGAATATGCACCAGTGAGAAAACACACAGTTCACTTGAAAATAAATGCAATCTAATGTTACCAACAAGTGATTCCACAGCTTATATGAGGCATTTAGCATACTCTTCCAACAACACATACAGGTTTAGATCAGAAAATAGTCACTGTTAAATTTACATAAAACTACTTCCTTAATGGTGTGAAAAAGGTAGAGGTATTTTTGTGATATCTGTGCCTTACTAGGCAACCCAAAAATGTGACTGTGCATAATAGGTTTAATGAACCTTGATGCTAGTAATAGCTCTTACCCTGCACTAAATATTTTATTGCCTGAACTCTCTCACTTTTTCATAGAAGGAATCCTGCTACAACACTTCGTTTTTTAGTGTTTATTCCCTTATCTGCTCTTTCTTTTCTCAAGGAGACAGAGAAAGAGACAAGGAACTCTGGAAGAAAGGAAAGGCTACTGCAAAATGCAGACATGTAAATAAGAATAGAGCTGTCCCAAAGGGCCATTGATCAAACAGTCCAGATCCCCCATCCGCACAGGACGGAACCGCACAAAACCTCTGGGTGGCAGCCTTACACCAGGCTCCCAAAGCTCCAGCTCTCAGGGAATAAAAAAATCCCACTGTACTCATTCTTCTGGGGAGAAGACAGGCTGTATGAAACTAGAGGTGATGGTACTAACCTAAACTGCTTCAGCTATATCCAACTACAGGCATTATAAATACACTACATCATTTTTTCTGCAGAAGAACTGCTGCAGGCCTGTGAAATTGATTTGCTTTCTACAGCAGAACATAACAGTGCCTATTTTTGAAGAGCTATAGTACTGTAGGAAAGAAAAATAAACTTGCAAGGATTTGACCTACTTTGACACAAACTCAGTGCTCGACACTGTCCAATGAAGTAACTCTGCCAAACAGACAGAAACACTGAAGCTGGGTAGCCAGGTCCATTTCATGCAATCCCAAGTTTGCTTGCTGTAATAGTTTATTTAGCATAGTTTTCACCATTTTGATACTGTTTCCCAGGATTTTCAATATTTTACTATATTCAATTAAACATTATTATATATTATTATATTTATAATTTTATATTATAATTAATTCTTCCTAGTAGTAAACCCAGCTTGTAGGAATGCATTTCCTACACCCAGCAGGTGTTTCCAAATAGGGAGAGTTTCAGTTTACCTTTAGACATTTTAGGAAGTTTAACTAAAAAATTCTGTGTTTTTCTCTTATGTGATTGGCTCAGCATCAGCAGAAGGGCATGGATTGGGCTCTGAGAGTGTAAGTCAAAGCCTGTTGGTGATCCTATTGGCAGCAAGATTGTCCCTCCTAGAAGGCTCAGTATTTAGGAAGGAGCACTAAGGAAGTAAAAGGGCTTTTTGGAGTGTTTTAGCAGGGTGTCTGAGGTTTTCTCAGACACCTGTGCTCAGCTTATCATTTGTTTTCTGTAACGTTTTTTATTTTGTTATTTTTACTTACTAAAGCTTTTGCTTTACAAGACACCTCTGAAGAGCAGTCTCGCTCAATTACTTTTAGCCACTTCTCTGCAAAGGCTGAACCCTCAGAGACTGATACACTTGCACATGGCTTATTAGAGTCTGGCCATGCACTACCCTGTATCACCAGCTCTCCATCTTTGACCCTCACTGTCAGAAAAGCACATTAACCTACATTTTTAAGTCAACAGAGGATGGGGATAACACCTTAAAATTGCTAAGAAGTTACTTATATTTAAGTGACTCACAACCTCTTTTGCAGAGAAAGCAAGTAACAATAAGCACAGTGGGATGAATACCTGAAATAAAAACTTAATAAACAAGTATATGGATATAAAGGCACGTGGGTACCTGGGCTGAGAAATCAGCCATACTGAAGAAGTGAATTTCCCAGACAAGTTGCTTAATCAAGAAGCAGGAAGTCAGGGAACAGCAGTAGAAACAAGGGGTAATTAACAAACTATCCATTTGTCCTCAATCAATACTGTTTTAAAAAAATGTTTGCATATGTGGCATTCTATATCATTCCTCAGATTACTATTCTTTCTAAAATATCCATTGTTCTTACATATGGAAGAGCCAAACCACTTCTAAAAATCATCTGAGGTGATATGCACATTGAATTTAGATTTTTGGACTGAATTCAGACTTACCTTGGGAGTGGCCCTATTCTCTACATGAAAAAGACCTGAATACAAAGAGATAATGGTTCACAAGCTTAAGGCTTAAGTTGTAAAAAAGGAAAAAAAAGAGGTAGTTCAGTGATTTTAGACATTAATCTAAATTTTTAAATGGCCATTTTGCAAAAGATCATGACTTCAAACACTATCACCTCCATTATTTCCCTAGGGAATCAGCAAAAGATTGTATTTCTGATATTATAATCTTAATATTTTATTTGTTCTTTCTGCAAAATGCACTGAACTATGCTAGTAGATTAACTTAATGACTTATCTACTACCACATAACCCACAATATATTGATGTGAATAAAAACAAATCTTACCTGGCAGAAAACTGAACAAGTGCATACTGAAGAGCCTGTCTAATTTCCAGAAGAAAGGATTCATCATCACTTAGTGTGTAATACCAATACTGCACATAGTCTCTCAGGGAAAACTGGATTACCTGAAATTGGAAAAAAAAAAATATTCAACAGGTTTTTCTGCCTGATAACACAACAGCAGTTATCCTAAAAGGTTACCAGAGTGAACAATACACCTCTGCCATTATGAAACTGGGAGTGAAACAATAAAATTCACAGACTGAAACCACTTTTTCAGACTGGTTTGCACACATCGTTTTTATCACCACTACACTGAGAAAATAAAATACACTAAAAACATATTCAAATATTGCCCAATATCCTGGTCCATCTCCCATGATTTTTTCATTTATCACTTTCATATCTGGTAAAATTTTGAAATTCTATTTGTCACTCAACTACTTCTGTACTACACAGTCAATACTTGCAAAAAAATAGAAGTAGGTTAAATAGTCGTGGTTAGAACTCACCTGTTGCAAAGGCTCATCAATTATGTTTGCACCTGTCAGTCTTCTGTCAATCTTAATAGGTCTGGCTTCACGTTTCATTTCTTCTATGCACTTGGAAGAGATTGGGAAATGTAACTTTGCAGGGTTTAATTAAAATTAAAAATTAAAAACCAGCTCTACTGCTTATGATATATATGCATATTTCCAGTAATGACTTTATATATTTTCTATATTATTTTAATTTATAGAGAAGATACAATCATAGAATCTGAATTATTTGGGTTGGAAGGTCTAGTTCAACACCCCTGCAATGAGCAGGGACAGCTGAACTACATCAGGTTACCCAGAACCCTGTTCAACTTGACCTGGAATGCTTCCAGGGATGCAGCATTCACCACCTCTCTGGGTAACAATATTTTTTATATTTTTATCTATATAGTACATAATGATGAGGAACTCCTGAAAATCTACTTCTTGCTTACTATGAAGGAGCAAGTGTTTGCTACATTACTAAATCAGAAGGAAATAAAACTCAAATAATTGAAAAAGGAGGGAAGGGGGAGACACAAGAACAGCACAAGATAGTTTCTGTGAAAGACTCCAGTTCCCCTCTTGTTTGTGAACTTGACTGTGCTATCTCAGGCAGATAATTTTCAGCTGAGTTTTTGGTTTCTTTATCCACCTCAGTTTATTCTATACGCCAGAAGAGAAATTACTTTTTTGTACCATTGCTACTCAACAGATGAGCCTTTGGAAAGTAATTGATGAGGAGGAAAAGAAATTATAGAAGGATTTGCAACTCAAAGCAGTTAACTCCAAGAATGACCTCATCAGAGCTGACTTTTGGCAAGTGATGCACTAAAAAAGAATTCCCTCTATCAGTGCTTCTCTCAAGTGGACTAATGCAGTGCCTTTCTATAAAATTTCGATGAAATAAGCAATAAACTCCTCTATTTTCACAGAAATAACAACCCAACAACTTACACTATTGTTCAAATAAACCAGTAATTTATTTGATCTATAGAAAAAGTTATGACTATATTGGGAAAAAAAAGAACTGTCAAAACCACAAATGAAGGAATTATAAACCATATATCCAAGGTTTTCATTCTATGTGACTTGCCCTAAGTATCTCTCATTCAAATCAGCAGTGAAATACCTGAGGCCAGAAAAAAACCCACATCCTCCTATTTAAGCAACTCTGTATCACAGAACAGAAATATTTTGTTGCAAAATTCTGAATATTTTTTAACTTTCAAGACAAGGGAACCTTCAAAGCTATTTTAATACAAGTAAGACTGGGTCACATTCAAACAATTAGTATAGTCCACCTACGGACTAATGAATTTGCAAAGTATTTTTGTGTTGATTGTGTCAAAAACACCAAAATGATACAGAACTGCATAATTAAATATTAAATATTTTACTAAGCACAGCATAGTACAAATTACCAGACATACCTGTCAAAATAATTTTTAAGGACTGCATGCATAAAACCACATTTGGAAAACAGAAGAAAATACAGCATTAAAAAAAGCAGCAGGCACAAGAAAGAGAGGGATACAGGGAATATGCAAGATAACTTGCTAAAAATTTGAATGTTCATATGCTCATGAGATCCAGGTCTTGACCTGGATTTCAGGAATTCATCTTGTCCAATCTTCTGCTTAAAGCAGAGTGAACTACAAGGTCAGACCATTTTTTCATATTTTTTATCTCCAGTGAAATCTTTATGTGCCTGCAGTATAATTTAATTTGCTTTTGACATGCAAAGATATTTCTGAACACATCTAAAATTCAGAGTATATGCTTTTATTCCATTATAGGTACAACATCTGACTGTAGTCTCATTTGGAAAGCATTGTTGGTTTTATTTCTGCCTTCCAGACACTGACAGACAAGATGGGCTTAAAGGAAGGACCCAACTCACATGACAACTGCCCCACTTGACTGCCACTTCATTCACAGTTAGTCTGATGTCCTCAACCAGTATTAAATCACTGGTTAGGAAAAATGGATATCACTTGTTATTACATTTGACACCTCCTTGCTTCATTTTAAGCAAGGAGGGAGAACTTGGGAGGAATGCAAGACACAGACTCTACAAAGTGAGGCACAGCACAAACAACTCCAGGCTCCACAAGCATCTAACTGCAATGACTGAGTTATTTCACACTTTTGTTTCACTGCACTAATGGGTATTTTTGAGGTCCTCTTTTGAAACTGTTAGGTAACTGTCAAATATGAAATACGCCTCATTTAGCCTGTGCTACTGTTTCCTCAATTGCACTCACAGGGTTTCATGAGTGGACAAGACACAGGGTAATTCACACAACTGCCTCAAATCTGTGACATAAGGTATGACACAGTGACTTAAAGAGACTCAGAGACTATTCAGGGATCCAACATGCAACTATGCAACTTACATGCTTGTAAGTTGCTGTCACTGTTTTCTTACTGTACTTTGGCAACATTATACCCAGTCTACGGAAACTCTTTGTCTTTTGGGTGAAGCTTAGAGACATCAACTTTGGTTGGGACTCATCTCTACTTGCACTGCTACTGAAAAGCTCACCTACATTTGTTAATGCTACTTTAATGTAGTGGCAATAGAGAAAACATTACTGTAGGAGACAAAAAGATTTTATTTGGTGAACAGCTTCAAATGGCATTTCATAAGTCAGCTAAAAACAAATACCTTCCTATTACAAAACTTAAATCCAGAGCTTAGTCAAGACAGGTCAATTGAGGAAAGTGCTGTGTCAATAGTCCACACTCAAATCAGATGTCAAACTACAGAATTTGCAAAGACTACACAAAAAACTCGGCAAGATTTTATTCTTTTGTAAAGCAACCAGAGCATACCTACATACTGAACCCAAAAAAGTAACATTAACATTTTAAAAAGTTTCAGCATGTAGAGGAAATTTAAAAAACAGAAAAACTTCTCTAAATCTGCTCTCAAAACACAGGACATTAACTAACACTCCATAACCTGTATAACAGAAGAACTGAAGTCTATATGGTACCAAGAATTTTAGCCATCCAAAATGAGCTTTCATTAACAGAACAGAAAAACTAGCTGACTGCTAACTTCTCCTCTTTCAGCCTTAACCTTCGTACTTTTCATCTGGAGCAGTGACCTTACTTTACAGTTTAGGGTATACTTTCAGGTTTATTTTAAAATATTCAAAGACTTAAGTGAAAAGGCCACTTACCAAATGAGCTATGAACCAGTCACAGAAAAAGTTCTGTGACTAGAAAACATACTGCTGAACCACAAGGTAAATTTCTATGTGCTAGATAATGCTGAACACTCACTCCCTTTGATAGTATGAACATGAAGAAGTGAAAGAAGCTAAGAATGAACAGGATGCTTCAGTCAGAATAGCTGTGAGATTAGATTTAACATAATTAGCAATCTTTGGGTTGAAATGTTTACTCTATTCTGATGAGTGCAAATGGATTAAGCCAAGATACATCTAAACTTCTGAGCTAACAAGATGCACTGGTTCATAAACTAGGAACTCCTAGAAATTCTACCTCTTGGCTATTAACATTTTTTTCTGTACTGAACAGATGCAGATTTATCCAGTTAGGAGCCCTGAACTTAGGTCCATCAACCAAAATGATGTGTCTGTTGGGCATTCAGAAAAGAAAAGAGCTGAAAAGTGGATTCCATTGCTGCTCTGTATTCATCTGTGCCTTTCCAGTATTTTTGCTTGGTCTTGAAGAAAGCCAAAGGTAACCTCTCCATCCTTGAAATACTGCAAATCTAGACTTTGTAACCTTTTTAGGCAGGCAACTTTCTGACCACTATCAAAAGTGGAGAAACTACAGACCCAGTGATGGAAGACATGCAAACAGTCGTGACAATGTTGCACAAAAAAGCAAGGAAGAGCTACCCCCCCAAAACAAACCAAGACACACAAGTAGTCTAGTAAGGAATGGTTTAGTAATTTCCTCACAGATGATATTAGCCCGTCATACCATACTAATTTCTCACAATGAAGAAACAATACTTTAATCAAACTTTAATGAAACCTATTAAAAAACTTGTACTTCACACAGGAAAAATATTGCATTTCATTAACACATTGCAGCTGACTCAAAAGATAAAAGCAGGTTTTTTACCTTGAGAAATGGGTACAATTCTTACACTAAAACTGATTATTTCTAACAAGCTATAAAATCTGATCTAGAAGTTAAGACCAGAAAACTTTCCTTACCTTAGGGATCCCAACTGACGTACAGGGGAGAAATGAATGTTCACACTGCTCAAGGTATTTTTCTGAATTGCTTTTTCCAAATAAAAGAGTAACCACAAAACCCCTAAAATGAAAAAAGAAAGACAACAGCCACATTTTCTCACCTCTAGAAAACATTTAACAGCAAGTTATAAAATGACAATACATGACAGTCCTCATTGTTTACTCTTGTGCTTTTTCACATTGTAACATGCTGCTCAAAATGTAAGTATGAAGTTTCCCAGTCTTGCATTCTCTGCCTTGATATATTCTTACCACACAGAAGATCTATATAGCATTGTCTATGCTACAGTGTGCCTGCTGTGATGGCACAGTGCCTGTGCTCACAAATACTAGCACTTGGGAAGAGGGGTACATACAGAAGTTGTTTTGGCTACATTTCTATGAAGAGTCTCCAACACTAAGAAATAAACTCTGTAGGCTGCTCCACTGTAGTGTAAGCCACAAAATCACAGTCCAGGAATAAACTGATGCAGCAAGCATAACTAACCACTGCATATGTTTAGACATTGTGCTTACCCTTGCTAGAACAGCAAGAATGTATTTATAGTTTATGATGCCAGGGCACAAAAACATGTGAACATCAAGCTGGCTTTACTAAGAAATAGGTGAAAACCTAGTGTCTGTCCCAATTCTAGCGTAAGCAGAGCATATAGCCTTTGAAATACCAAGCAAAGAAAAAAAGAAAAAAGATTAGCTTTGGGATGACTAAACACACATAGCTTTTTACACAAATTTCAAAGCATTCAATTTAAAGGCCAGCTGACCAGCATTTGTGACCACAGGAACTCACAAAGCTATTCCAGGCTTGAAATGTGCTGAAGTAATACATTTTTTTAAATATAGATAGCTGTTGATATATGATACTCTCATTTATAAGATTAGAGAAAAATCTTATCCAAGCTAAAATATGCCATTTAAAGGTTTTAATTCCCAAAATTAAAAAAAAATCTTTTTAAGTCCCCCAGAAGCCCAGTAATTTAGAAGCTGTGAGATTAATTCCATGAAAGAGGGGAGGAAAAAAAAGCTACACAAATTATTATCAGTAACTTGATAATGCATAAGAGTAGTTCCCTGGATACTCTAACTCCATTACTGCCGTCTTTACCTGCCATATGACAGCAAGAAATAAAAGCAGGTTCAACTGCCCTCCTGCTCCCTGTAACTTGAAAGTCATAACACCCATCAGGGTTCACAGAGAAGAACTTGCTTAGAAAAATCTCAGTATTAATTTCACTAATGTTTTGGTTCCTTTTTAATTATTAAAGTTTGGATTTTCTTTTGATTATCTATAACTTTTCTATTAGAAACCTCAGTTGTCTTTTAAAGAAAACAGTATACTTAAGTCTGGCCTAAAATCAACTTTAACTTCAAGCATCCATCAGCCAGTTGCTTCTCTCCTTTTATTCAAAAGGACTGAAGCCTTGGAAATAACTACCTATAGATTACATCCTTGCTTTCTTTCAAATATTTTGCTACTTTAGAAGTTAATGACTAATTCGAAAACACTAATAGTACCAATATGGTTTAAAAAAATGCTAATTTTCTTAGATGCCTTGAAGTATTTTCAGTTTTATGCTAGAAATGCTAGGAGCTTCTTCTCTGGCAGAAACTAACACATTTTATTCTCTCAAGTCTTGTAAGCATTAGAGAAGGATGCACAGTCTGACTATTCAGGGCATCTGTTAGCTAACCTGAATCTTCTAGTGTAAGTGCTTATTTAATTCATCAAGAGGATTTTCAATATATGAATGAGAAATCATATTAGTCTTCTCTAATAGTGCAGAAAAAAGAAAAGATTGTATTTTCCTTCGTTTTTCAGAAATTCTTCCAAAGACTACTGGATGGCCAGCTTTTTCAAGGGCAGATTAACAACAGAACATAGATAGAAAAATGAAGACCACAGATTTATCACTTTCCCCTCAAGTCTGAAAAGTAACAGTCTCAGCTGAATGCCCTGTGAAAGTCAAAAAGCAGCTACAGAACCATTCCTGATTTGGTCAGCAATTACAATCCTTAATGGAGCCAGACAGTCACATACATATGGATATGACTGAGTATCAATAATTATGGGATTTGACGACAGAGCAAATTCTTTTAAATGGCAAAACAATTGATGATCCAAGAAATTTCAATTTTTGTATTTGGCAAAACTACAATTCACATCATTTTCATTTCACTTCCTTGGGGTTGAAGAGTGAAGAGAATAAGATAAGAAACATTTTTAGTAGGAAAGGCAGATGGCTGACAGACAGGCTCAGCACTCAGGTAAAGGGGTCTAAACCACTACTTGAAAGAGAGGAAAAAAGAAGAATATCCTGTAATACTCTGTAATATTCTACACAAGTTAAGTATACAGTATCTATCTTTAGTCTACTGCTTTTGAGCTCAGTTCCCTAAGTGAATGAGTTACCAGATCCTGAATGGAAAAAGGCTAACATTTTATAAATCAGTCTTGAAACAAAACAAAATGAAATAAAGAGAAATTGTGATTTTGAACTTTCATTCATATATACAAATGGTTTCAGTATTCTTCCATGTACACCAAAAACAATAGTACATTTATTACAAGCCATCTGTGCAATCACAGAGTTGAATGTAAATCAAAAAGAAATAATCAGTACATAATATGATTTAAACAGTATAAACAGACTGATTACAGATATGGCACCACCATTGTCTTCCTGCACAGCTCACTGATATATTATTTAAATGCTTAGATCAATATTAAGAATGCAAGCAGCTGTGATTCAGCATTTTCTTTTGCTAGAACTGCCAAACGGGACAGAAGCTGGACTTCTGGCTAGTGGAAGTCAGAAAGCTTTGACACAGGACACTTCTTTTTTGAATGAAATCTAAAAACTGACCTAGAAAACTGTGTGACAAATTGGATAAAAACTCCAAGTTCAACAAAAAATTCAACCACAAAAATCCATGTCCAAAACTGCTATTTTGCTCCAGAGAAAGGCACAGTAAATCTTACGGACACCACTATAATCATGAACTAAAAATAAATTTTTGTTTTCTAAACTTATATATATGATGTTATGACATATAATTGCTAATCATAAGTGCAGAAGTTACTTCATAACAATTTCTGTTTGTTTTCAACAGAAGCATGACCAAGCATTTTGTGAAACTTCAAGGGAATTCATAAAAAAAAAAAAACAAAACAGGCAAGTGTAATTTAGATATAAACGCATTTGGCCTAGTTAGAACTCACAGTTCTGTGTGCTGAATGTTAAAGTAAGTGTGTCACTCTGAAAAAGATTAACAGTGTGAAAAAGGGCCAGATCACAGCCATAGCCAAGATGTATATGTTAAAGTAATGAAGTGATGACATTCTACTGCAAAGGCTGAGACTTCACATCTATATATGTAAGTAAACACTCTGCTCTAACAGATACACTACCACTAGATGAATTTATCCTTAACAAGATCAATGTTTACTGACTAGCTACAAAAATGAATCAAGGCAGCACAACAACCACAGCAAAGAGACAGGAGAGCTGACTTGAGAATGAATGAGCTCAGGCACCACATGCAGTTATATGGTGCCAAACTGCAGCTGACTTCAGACATGCTCTGAGACCCTGCTTTGACTGTTAGCTTTGAAAAGCCAAACAACTGAAACTGCAAGAATGAAGGATAACATCTTAAGAAATTATTATATCCCACGTTATTATCCATACTGCAAGTACTAAGGAAGTGGTAAGACAAAACAGCAAGCAGATGCACTCTTGCCCTTTGGACTGACTTTTGCCCTGGACAAACAGCAAAATATGCCAACCATATTTGTATCAAGACTTAACAAGACAAAAGCATTTACTTCAAGTTAGTTTTATTCTAACTAAATCCCTTTTCTAACAGACTGACTGTTCTAATTTCTCAGATATGAAACACCAAGCCTAATACCAAGTAGAAACCCAAGCGTAGCAGCTCTAACTCTGGCTACTAAACTCTATTACATTTTTTATGAGATATATAGGAATATACATACATTCTGTACAGTATCAAATAAGAAGGTAAAAAGAATATACCGCTAAGACATTCTAACTTGCTATTAAAAATGTTTCAATGGTTACAAGGCAAACATCATAATATATAATGCAATAATGGTGCTAAACTTTGTTCCCTTTTTGCCTATATAGATAACATATGAACAGTCTACAGCTGCTGAACTGATCTACATGTTCAAACTGTAGCATTATTTCCACACACTCAGGCAACATCCACTCCCATGAATTGCCTCAGACAGGAAAATGAGATTGTGATAGAAAAGGAAATGGAAGTACTTAGAACCTGGGAAAAGAACTGACACTAATAGAAAGTATGAACTGAAATTCATACTTTGAACCACTGTTTTTATGTGAGCATTTGTCCTCTAACATTCATTAAAAATAGCTAAATTGAGATTTCAATTACAAAAATTTTGCTCATAAAGAGGTGCTCAAATGTGGAAATATTAATTACATAAAGCCACTTCATATTTTCAGAGCAAGCTCTTTGCTAATACACCCATTAAAATTTTACTTTCACAGCAAATTTAACAACACTAAATAATATACTTACCCACCCACAAAGCAGAGGATATAAAATGCAAAGTAAAATATAGCGAAGGGTCCAAAAGTTACTAGAAAAAGCACAAGGCCAAGACTTCCCCATCCCCATATGGAAAGACTGGTCTGTAAACAAGAACATATAGAAAAGGAATAATTAATACTACATTCATACAACTCTAAGTCTCCAGAGCAATACTTGTAGTTTCTATAATGTTTGATACATTTTAACCAGATATAAGTTCTGCTTGATGATATAAAAATTACCTTTGTTTTCAAGAGTATATTGATATCAAGTATGTCCCCCATTGTATTGTGGGCCAACAGTCCAGTTTAGCTAACATCAAAGCATTTTTCTTTCAGACACTGTTCTTCATCTCTCACTTCAGATAAAACTATCATCCTTAAAGGTGTGACTTTTTTTTCTATTCTCCTTTTGTACACTTTTGCTTCTTGAGATCCCTTCCTCCTCACCTCGTCCCCCATCCCCACCCCATGAAAAGTTCTCCCCCATCTCCTAGAAAAAAGCAGGCTTTGTGATAGAACAGGAAGAGACAATACAGCCTTGTTTTACACATCTAAACATGTTATTTTCTACAACGAAGCAATGCTATTTCCTCCTTAGATCAAAGTAGGTGCAAGACTAAAAAAGTGTCCCTTTCTCCAGTCACGTCACAGGCGGGTCAACAGGTGCACCAAATAATTGGCACAAGTATACTTTTACTCTTCCACATAAATAAACGTGAGGGAAACTTCAGAAACTGATATCTGGGCAGTGGCAGAGAGGCAAGGGTTGTCTGAAAAGCCCATGATGAAGTTAAAGTCAGTCACAAGAGCACATGTGGGGCTGGTGGGATCTTGGGGGTTGATGTCTGGCATAAATGCAGCAGGCAAAACTCCACCTGCACTGGCAACCACCAGGAGTATGAAAATAGCAGCAAGATTCCAGTTACTGTGCAAATACAGGTGGCAGTGTAAGTGCATTTATATACACCCATGTATACACATACATATTTGATCCATCTATTAGATGTGTGTCTGTACTTACCTGTACATACATGCAAGGTAATCTAAAAAAGCAAGGCAGGGAAAACCTGACTGATCTGAGCTACAATAGTTTTTAGACAATGACAACGCTGCAATGCAGTCAACAAAGTTTATATAACTTTAATTCAATCTCTAGTTCAATATGGAAAGCATGTTTCAGCCAAGTCCCAAGCGTGTGAAACATAAAGATGACAAGTATTTATAAGCCACCCGTACTGTTCCAGCTTTAAGATTCTCAATTTTTTTATTGTTTGGTTTTTTTTGGTTTTTTGTTGCTGTTGTTGTTTAATTTACACCTTTCCTAACAGTGATCAAATGACACCCTGATGGGAACTCAGACAACTGTGTCAACAAGTAACACTAAGAAAGTATATTAAAATAAACTCGTCTTGCAGTTTGACATTTAGAAAACAAACAAATTGAACACCAGACTTGCAGAGAGCCCTTTTTTAGCTTTTAATACGAAGGAGTTACAACTCATTTCTCTCAAGGAACTATTTAGATTTCATCTTTTCATCTTTGACATAGGATTAAAAAAAAATCAACATCTTCTAAAAATAGACCATGAAAAATAAAATAAATTAAGACTCCTATATAAAGCAGCTTTGATTATTTTTTGAGAGCAAAATCAAAAAGCAAAATCACAGCTCTGAAGAGAGACTGTTTCATAGATCTAAATTGTAATAATCAGGATTATTTAATTCTTCCTAGTTAAAAGTTTAATGGAACATTGAGATAAAATTCTGTTTTCTTCATAGTTGAACTTTCTTAGCAGGAGATAGAAGTTACATTGGCTTTGTCCTTAGTGTTTGAGGCTGGGAAAAATTAAACATACAAGTATGTAGATGAGTGTAATTAAAGTGCTGCAATTAAAAAAAATGCATTGCAAGTTATCCAATTCTCTTTAAGCAGAGGAATTGCTTTAATACATAATATAAACCACAAAACCCACACAACTAAAATGCTGAATTTGCACTATTAAAATCACAACCGAGTCGAAGATTTTGCTGTTTTGTTGACCCATAATAAGAAAATGCAGTAGATAATTGTGGTCTTCCAGTACATGAAGACAGCTCACAAGAAAGACAAAGAGGAACTACTCACAAGGGCATGTGGTGACAGAACAAGGGGGAATGGCTCCAGAGACTAAGTTTAGATTAGATAGAAGGTGAGAGGATGGTGAGGCACTGGAACAGGTTGCCCAGAGAAGCTGTGGATGCTACAACCCTGTGTGTTCAAGGGCAGGGTGGTTGAGGCTTTGAGCAATCTGGTATAGCAGAAAGTGTTCCTGCCCAAGGCAGGGGGGCTGGAATGAGATGATCTTTAAGGTCCCTTCCAACCCAAACCATTCTAAGATTCTATGATAAACTCTTTGGAATATAGAAAGAACAGTCAAAAAAAACCCCAAAAAAACCAAAAACCAACCAACAAAACCTCAAAAAAACCCTCCCTGGTTAATGCAACAATTAACTAAAACATGAGATCCCATTGCACATGTACATTTCAATACAAAAAGAAGATTCCACATATTCTCACCCTCAGAAATACATTTTAAAACTTCTGCAGAGCACTACAAGGATGATAAGGAAGACATGCACACAGAAGATAGTATTTAATGATGGTCTTTTTATGTCAAAAACCCATTATGCTTAATCACATAATTCAAAAAAGTATAAGTTCTAAATATGGGATAAGCACTCTAAATGACTTAATTAAACTAGATGGATGTATAGTCAGAGTTGGATGAATGCATAATTAACAAAGAAAGCTCTATAACACTAATAAATAAAACAGTGACCTTTTGTCCTATGCTCCAGTTTTGCAATTCAGCATATGGGGACAGAGATTCAAATCTCATTTGGTATTTTAATAGGATTTCTTAAAAATCGTACAACTTGGTACGCTGCAGGAAGCACAACAGATACTGACCCAATTCTTGCATATTCTAAATGAGTGGTTTATAGTCTTACAGCTTTTGAGACATTCAAAGGGATTAAATCATCAGGATGGTACCCTTTCTGCTGACTGTAAACAAAACTTTCTCTAATTCCACACTTCTTGAAGGGACTTCAGCAGTAAAACTCCTAGGGAAAAAATGTGAAAATTTGAAGTTCTTTATAGATAAAAATCAACTATTTTTGAGCAGAATGTCCAAATATACACAAATGTGACTATACAGCTGGTCAGTATGAAAACAGTTCAAGTATTTAAATTCAAACCTCACTCACAGCTTATTTCCAAATTTTATTTATAATGTTAATTTTTTAGAAGATTTACAGATCTAACAAAGTTCTGTTAGTCTTATTAAAGTTAGCCGCAGGGTGAATGCTTATCACTCTTAACACAAAGAATAAACCATTCTTCTGAAGAAATGGTGTAATTGCTGGTGTTTAAGTCACAGCTATCCAGACCCTTTAAAAGAAGCTGACCTGCCCTACACTGGCAGGGCAAACTTCCAAGCTGATCTGGCATAGTGCTGTTGATTGACTTTCAAAGAATTAGGGACAGTTACCTAAAGCCTGAAGAGATACACAGGCCTTAGTGCTGTGGTAGGCATGGCTGGCTATATACTGGGTGCAAACACATGGATAAAGGATGTTTATTCCATGTCAGCAGCTGCTCCACTTCATCAGTCTTAGCCACTTTTGCTTACCACCACCACAGTTGCTCTATGTTTGTCTCACCATCATCCCTTTCAAGTCTAAGATTTTCCTAAGACTTCTGCAGTATATTATAAGGTCATATATATAAATAGGTTAATGTAGCATTGTGGTCAAACATGGCAATTTTCTTCCCACAGCTGGAGTTGCTTCAACAAAATAAACTGTAGTTGAAGTACAGGGGTGTCTATAAGCTCCAACAGTACACTGCAGAGGTTCATCAGGTGTGAGAAGACACATAAAAGTGAATATTCATATGTGCCTGATTCAGCTTTTACAGATAACAAAACTGTCACCTCAGTGACACCTGTTTATTGGGGTTTTTTTGACTAGGTTTTGTCCATTTTTCACACTGAATGGTTTTTCCACAGTATACAGCCAAGTATTAAAAGTAGTACATAAAGAATTTGCTTTCTTATGCATATTTGCTTCTTCTTTGGTTTCTGCTTCCTAATCAAGGCAGCATTTTGATGGTCTAAGCAGCATGCCATTACAGCTAATAGTGCTGAGGTAAGACTATGTGACTTACCATGACCATTCACACAGAAGTTTCTAGAAATCCACAATATACAGCAATTATTTATTCCAGAAACAAACACAATCATATCTTAATAAAAAGTGGCTTCGATAGATTTCTTATTTGCTAAATCCATCTGACAATCTTTCAGACCTTTGCCCCACACCTGCTTTTAAGCAAGATCTTCAGTCTTGACACATCTCTCTCTAAAAATGATACACCAAGGTAATGTAGGTTTGTTGCTTGGATTTAAACTAGTGCTGTCAATTTTAGCTTGCAACCAGCAGCAAGGTAACACATGTGTCTGGTTTTGGGCAAAGCAAGTGTCACTCCACAAGTCCAGATGACAGGTTCTCCCTTGCCCCCTCTGCCACTGAACAGAGGACAAGTGTTTCCACTCATGCGACTCCGGTGCCACCACCCTCCTACTCCAGCGGGAAGCTCTTGTTCCAGGCACTTGTCTCTCTTCACAATTCCCACACACATTCACAGTAATTGTGGTTTCAAGTTTGCAGACGTAGCTTGAGAGGAAATAAAAAACACCCATACAGGAAGGCAGGGCTCCGGAGTCATCTGTTTATCAATCTTAAAGCTGCAGCAGAAGATGATTTAAGTCATAGAGTAGCATCCAAAAGACTGATACTGCCTTGGCAGATTATAATTTGTGATTATTTTCAAATTTAATGGTCACAACAGAATAATCTGAGCTCTGAAAGAACAGCAACATTTAAAAACAAAAACATGTTTCTTTGCTTACAATTCTTTTACTCTTATCAATTTACATTTTTCCATTAATATTTTTCCATTCTTACATTTTTCCATTAATATTTTAAAAGTTTCAGTAGTTGACCTGTTTCTAACAGGCACTGATAAACTATCTTTGCCATTTGGGTAGTTGAAATTATTAGGGTTGTTTGGGTTTTTTTTAAAGTTTTGTTTTGTTTTTTTGGTTTTTTTTAATCAGGGTTGGGGTTTTTTTAACGCTGCCTCTAGGTGCATTAAAAAAATTATCAGGGATTGCATTTACAGTAGATGTCAAGTTTAATTTTGTTAATTCCACACATCTGCCTTTTAATTTGACTTCCATTTTGAGTGCAAATGGAACATGTTCACATATAAACCTTTCTATAATTAAGGTGAGTGTCACTTTTGTCAAGTGATTAAAAACATTATTTTAGGTTTCAAATTACTGTCTCTTCACTAGCATGACAAGTAAAATTGGAAAGCTGTACCAAGTGGAGTGCCAATTTCAGTGCAACAAAATTGCTGTGTTACACTACTCAGAGAAATATTTAACAATTGTGAAATAAACCATTAGCAACTTTCTAGTTACATTCTCCTATCTGCCAAAGTTAAAGTTGTCATCTGAAATAAATGTCAACAGGGTTTTGAGTTCTGCTTATCCTGATTTCGTAACAGCACTAAAGGTCTCTTTTTAACATCTTCCTTCTTATCCTTTTGCCCTTTTCCCTCCTTAGCCCAAAAAGGCAAAGGAAAAAAACACCCTAAACTCCACTCCCACTTCACACTATGGAAGATAAATTGTGGTGAATCTACACAATAATTTACTGCAGTACTCCCAAGGAAACTCTTGGGATTTAAAAAAAATATTCAAGCATTTTACATAGTCTAGTTTGCTTTTATTCTCCTAAATTTAAACAGGTTTTTTTTTTTTTTTCCACAAAGAAAGCTTAAAATACTAAAGCATATAAACATACACTAAAAATCTTTGAAATAAATGAAGAAGGTAATGTTAATTAATGTCAAGAGTTAAGAAGTTTGGCCAATGAAGTTTCTTCTAGATAAGTGTAGTATTCCTGCTGACCCCCCCTGGTTACAGAGACTGGAAACTCTGTTGCAAGCAAGAGTCCATCTGTCTCCTCTCTACCTCACCACCTCTTCTGCTAATGCACACTGTTATGTCAAACGGCTTAATTACTTCACAGTTGCATTAATTCAAACACAATCATGTCTAACTGTACTGAGTTTGGGTTTTCCTGCTGCTCCTCACACTGCCTGAAACAGCAAAGCTGTTGGGATCATTTTCCCCTACTCTCCCCCACAGCTATACAAGGCAGTCTAACAGAGTAAGTTCTAATGGACAGGTGACAATTTTTCATCTGTATTCGCTATTACTGCAGTTTTGACTATTCCTGAAATTCATTTTTAGAAGTACAAACATCTAAATGAAAATACATGCTAACATTTTCTTAAAATGGTTACACATTATGGTGTGTAACTAGAAAGATTAAAAGTTATTGTGCGCATGACTGCGATTTTAGCATTTATTGAGAGAACAAATTCCCTTACTAAAACTTTACTGTTTGCAATAATCACAATATTACTGTACAACTTACTGTATTTATTACTTACTGTAATATAATTAAAAATAAAAAAATTATGTTCCATATTCTGGGGTTTTTGCAAGAAAAAGACCAATTTTCTCATTAAGACTTACACTTCTATAAGAAATGGTAAATATTTTCAGTGTCAAACTTTTTCTCAAGTGAACACAGTCAAGATTTTTTTTTTCTTCCTTTCTCACACCTGGCTTTGCCACCACTGCTGATCATTACATGAAATTAGGAAGCGAAATGTTTAATTTTAAACTGACCTTCATTTTACTACCTTTATTTCCAGTGCTAACAGCTACTTCATTATATAGCAGAAGTATCAGCAAGGAACAGAAAGTTTCTTTCCATGTAACCTTTTCTTGAGTGGCCCATGTATTTAACTTGCTGGGAAAAACAAAGAGGCTATCCTCACAGATGCACACTTGCTGATAACATGCTTGCATTAAAACCGACTCTAAATCATGTTCTACTTAAAGGATAGGGAATTTTGGTCAAATTTACAGGAAGCACTTGAGCATCTTGGATAGCAATGGGAAATAAGAGATGCAAGCCCCACTTTCTGCTACTTTCTTGAATACAAAAGTGACATACTCAAACTCATCTTTAATACAAATGCCAAGGAAGTGATCCCTTTCCTTTGTACCAATCTATATTGACTTGTATCCAAGCTAATTTATTTATTTGGACAGCAAGCAAGACAAAAAGATAAAACATTTTGGATCACCTTAGGTGACTGAAACAGGGCCAGGTTTGACGGGATTGCCTAAGGTGAGCTAAAGTTATCCCTCTATCTTGAATTCAAGCCAATGAGATGATCTAGACTGTTCTACATTCAGCCTCTGGATAAACAGATTACATCTATTTCAAGTTTTTCTGGTGAAAAATAGTGGCAAACAGGAAGAGAGGGGGAAGTCTCCAGAATCCAGAACCCACAGATGAAAAAGGTCTGTTCTCTTATTTGGCCCAAAATAATGAATGTGCTAAGTCAAGAAACTGTTATTGAGAATTTCATTTGTGACTACCACTCAAGCATCATCTTAAGCTTTTTACTTTCCTGCAGCAAGGAGTTATCTAAAAGTTCTTTTCACCATTTTTTTCTTTTTTCACTGCTAAAGAAACCTGAATCCACTGAATGAACTTTAAAAATCATGCATGAACTTTGCTTCAAGAAAAATTTCTTCCACGCCAGCTCCTATTATTTATCTGTATGCATTAAATGAGTCTCTCTCCACAAGAACGAGATCTAGTGGTCATCTCTTTATGTTTTTAATAAAAACATGCAGGCAGAGCTCACGGATACTACAGAAACAGTTGCATGGGACACATTTTTAAAAAGGTTTTTTCATACCTAAATCTCTTTAGTTCTAAGCAGTTCTTCCATGGTAGTGGTAATTTCAACTCAGCATCCCTTCTGCCAAGCAATAAGCACCTGCCTACTCCTGGAACTTAAATCTCCATTACAGTTGCCCAACTTATACCATTACTAAAAAAAATTATATGAAGATTATTTATATAAACACTATTTTGTACAGAGTCTTCTGTTCAAAGGCAATGCATTATTGTCTATAATCTTTACAGGGAGGGCAAAGTGGAAAAAGATGGGTTATAAGAGGTCTGATGAACCATAATTACTTTTCTTAAAATAAATCCATTCTTTTTTTTTATGGAGGCATCACACAGTTTCACAGCAGTGGTTGTGTGCAAAACAGTTTGTGCAATCTTGAATTGATAGAATCAGCTTAGAATATCCACAAAAAAGGTGCACAATGACACAGTATGTGCTTTGGAAAATTTCACTGACTTCAAAAAACCACCCCACTACAACAAAAAGTGAAATAAAGTGAAAGTGCACAGTTTTTGCAAATACAAAAGTATCAAAGACATGAAGATATAACGAGATAAATTATATAAAATTTGGAACATTTTGTAACTGCACACTGAAGCAGCAGTCATTGAGCTTCACTGTTTTGCTTCTTCCTAAACAACTCATCACATGTAAATAGCAGACAACAACTTCAAATTTTAAGCTGACAAAAATACTAGGATTTTTGTTTCTATCACTTGATGACTTGCTTGAAAGCAGCAATAAGCAAATAATCATTTTCAAGCAAATTCCTTAAAATCAATAGTTTCTTCTAAACAGACTGATAAACCACACATTTCAACATATGTCTGCAGGATGTGTGTTGTTTTTGTTTTTTTTTTACTGAGACCTAAACACATTATATGTGTTTATACATATTTCACATATACATAAATATTATGTATACACACACAAAATCCAGTACTTAAGTTTACTGCAGAAAGTTTTAGTCATTAACTTCTTATCAACCTTTTAGTACTCTGGCTTACTCAGGCTATAAAATTGATTTTGTTTAGTTCTTTAATCCACTGGTAATATTATGTTGTTATTTGCAGCAAAATTTCCAGCATTACTCCACTAAAGTTAAGATGCAACTGCTTTGGATGCAGTATTCTTTGAATAGTACATACCACAATCTAACAGATCCCAAATAAGCAACATTCCTCATCTTGATGAAAAAGTTACTTTAAAAATACTACGCTGAAAACATAACTTTAGAATATTTTTATCAAGGACTGTACTAAATATAAAGATTGACTCTATTTGCCTTATTAGGTCAGGTTACAAATCTGAAAGAATACAAGTGGAAGAAGCCAATTCACATTATCTGTCATAACTGCCAGGAGTCCTCCAGTAACAGACATACTCAACAAGACTAAAAATTGATTTCCACATTGTTCCTAGTGATAAAGGCTGTTGTGTCTAAATACAGTCAGTCATGCCACCTATCCTTGTAGAATTATTTTGGAAAATGAAATAATGTAGTTAAAACATCCCTACCCTTTTTACTACCCCTAAAAAAAGCGGTGTTTTTTGGGGTTTTTTTTATATTTACTAAAAAGGAGGAGAAAAGCTGTAAGCAATAATGCAGAGTTCATAAAGGAAAACCACACTGAGTTTCTCACCTCTAATGTAAAATGTCACCTTGATTAAAGACAGTACTGTAACTGCTATCATGGAATCCAGAAAAACAAAGCTTAACAGAAAGCCACCATAAATGATTTCTCAGACTGTACTGGCAGCAGCAGACCATCAGCAAGAAAGAAGGTCCAGGCCAGGGAGGAAGGAAAAATCTATGCCAGTCAGCATCACTCAGTCCCTCAGAAGGTTGTGAGCAACCAAAAGATATTTACTGAGTGCAAATAATCATGTCTGACCAACCCAGTTGCTTTCTGTGGTGACATGAGTGATGCTGAGGACAAGGGCAGGGCCTTAGATAATGTTCTGCACAATATCCCACAGCTTCCTTATCACTGAATTGGTGAGGGATGGGCTGGATGATTAAAAGGTAAGTGAGAAATGCTGGATGCAAAGACATGATCAGTGGTACAGAGTTCAGTGTGCAGCCAGAGAGAACCTTCACAGATCAATATGAGACTGATGATGCCTGAGCAATGGGGGTGATGTGACACAGTGAATTCTCAATAAAAGGGTGCACAGAATACTAAAGCGGGGTGAGCACTCATTTCACTGGAGGGTTCTGAGGTGTGTCAACAGGCTGGAGAAAGGGGGTTGACAGGACCCTCATCAAGTTCAACAAAAACAAGCACAGGTTTGCACCAGGGGTGGACCAGCCCTGGCCCACAATACGGTCTGGGGCCCACTCTCTGTGAAACAGCTCTGCAGAACAGGACCCCCAGGTGGGCTCTAAAGTGCTCACAGGTCAGCAGCATGCCATTGTGGCAAAGGTGGCCAATAGTATTTTACCCTCTATCAGCAGAACTCCCACCAGCAGAGACAGCAAAGTGAACCTTCCTCTCCCTTTGAACAACCCTGGAGTCCTGCGTCCAGTTCTGGTCTTCCTGTCACAATACAAATCCATCTGGAAACCAATACACAATATCCAATTCCACCACAAAGCATTTTGTGCTACAATAAAATGTATCTATGTTATGAAGCCACACACTGGCTACACTTGCCACCAAGAGAAGGGTAGGTTTAGAAAGCTTGTTGTCACTCCCAATTAACATTCTGACCCCCTTTTATGTGACTTGAGAAGTAACACAATTTGTAAAGTATTACCTCCTTCCTCCTCTCCCTGGTGTTCACCTTTGTCTTCAAAATTAAACAAGGGTAGTAGCCGCTACACTCTTACCAGCAAAGTAATAAAGGGCACCTACTGCCTAAACACTGGATTCCGAAGAAACAGCTATCAACACTGTATTCACAGATTTTTACTGTTTTGGCAGATTTGTTTTGTTCTTTTAAGTCCAAGACCTCGATAAGTACCAGCATCATGAAGTAGTTTCAGTTTGGACTCCTGCTTGCAATGATCACCCTTTCACTATATCTGATCTCTTGTCAAAAATGTACTGATGGTTCCACAACAGTTTTTAAAACTATATAGTGCTTTTTAATCAGCATCATAATTTACAGACTGGAAAATGAAATGGATATTAAAAACAGAACTCCGAAGATCAGAGTATGCACCACAAAAAATATGTTGTCAGTACACAAATAACAAGTAGAATCCCAAGCTGCAAATATAATCCATTTTTAAGAAATTTAAAACCACTGACAGAATACTAGCACCTTCCTCTGGAGATCATGATGTTACTCCACTATTCTCTTCAAAAGTTACATTTTTTTGCAGTTCTCTGAGTGCCACAGGTTTTCTCCAGTTACAAAACAGAGAAACTCCGAGACAACCACTATTTCACTACAAATTCCCAGTGGTCTCTGAGAATACATCTGAACTCCTACAGGGCCAAATTTCGTATGAAGCATGCTTACTGGATGAAGACAAAATAACCATGGAAACAGCTGTTATACAAAGTGACACAAACCTTTACAAAGCTAGAGTAAGCCTAAAAACTTCCTGTTCCTCTCAACTGTTTTCCTGGACAGAATATCATCCAGTTGCACAAAGTAAAGCAAGAAAAAGAGATCAGTTCAGTGTCAGCAAGTTTTTCAATAGTCCACAATACACAAAAAATCTGCAACCTCTTTAATAAACAGCTGATGCCTAACTCTTACAGAATGGACAGCGCCAACACAGAAAATCAACACTCTGATTTTGCTTTGAATCAGCAAAAAAAGCCCTTTCTTAAGAGGGGGAGAAATTGTTTAAATATTATTGTCTTTTTCCAACGGGACAAATGTAACAGGAATGTAACAGAAACAAATAAAATCTTTCCCCTTCATGTATTTAATATCCCCCTTTTTGATACCTCCTACAGTCTTTATTGCTTGTGTGCTTTACCTGCTTGCTTTCCAGAGATGTTTGGCTCCCCATCCCTTCTGGGAAGGCTCGCTCTGTGCATCTCTTTCACAGTCCTCTCTGCACTTTTGCCTGTTCCTTTAACACCATTACTGAGAAAGCTCCTGTCTGCTGCCTGCACTACCCTGACAAACTCCACAAGCTTTAAGTGGTTTGCTACAGAACGCTGCTGACAGCACTGCTGGTAAGTGCAAGTAGAGTGGAGCCTCCTACAACTTCTTCCAAGACTCTGCTCCATGACCTCTGTCCACCTGGCCTCTCTATGGAAGCAAAGAGCCTGATTCATCCTAGATGAATCTTTTAGCCTCAAGTAGTCATCTTCTTCCTTGTACAAAATCTGGGTCTAGAATCAGCATGTCAACTATTTCCTGGATATCTCCCAGGTTCACATACCACCTCTCCCACAGAAGAGAGAAAGCAAGTGTGAATACCTTGAAATAACATTTACATAAAGGGACAGCTCTTTGAACTTGCTGGAATGCTTCATTCTCATGCACAAGGGCATGAAATATTTCCAACAAATTTCAATGAATTTGGAGAGAAAGGAAACCACAGAAATTGTGCATCAACTCTTGCCACTTCAAGATTATAGACTGAAACTAATTATAAATTAAACTAATTAAGTCATTTGAATATCTAGCTCCCAGGGTGTGGTTAGAGAAGATATCTAAAAACTTCCATCATTGCCATGTGGACAAGGACAAAGAAAGGAACCTAACTGGAACTACCAAACCTTGTTTGTAATTTTTTCTGGAAGCAGAGATGCATTCAGAAGTCACAGAACGAAGAGTGACATTCCCTGTTTTCAGAAGTACAGGAATTATTTTGGATATTGACTCATTTTAGATCTACACAGAAGGAAATGCAGACTAGCACTATGCACTTCCCTAGCACTGAAGCATGCAGCTGTTGATTTGGCAACTTATCCTGTGTTCCCACCCTCATATCCCTCCACAAGACTGGTTCATCAAGGCAAAAGAATTCTTCACGCAGTTGCTACTTAGCTGCTAGACCTGAAAGAAGAAGCTGTCAGACCAGCTTGTGTCTGGTGGAGGGGAGAAAAACCACTTTAGTAGCAAGCCAAACTAGATCCAGTGAAGTCAAACATGAAATGGCACTCCTGGCATCTTGAATGCCTTTATGCATGGATGACAGCTAAGGAAAAATATATGGCATTCCAGTGACAGAAGCAGGAACACAAAAATATATAAAGAAAATAATAAAGAAGAGGGCAATACATGAGAGAAACAAAGAACAAACAAAAGAAGAACCACATAGACAGCAAGGAGAAGCATTCATAGACCAGCCCAGGTACAGAACTCCACACAGAAACAATGCAGCTACTTTTTTATCACTGGAAAACAACAAAAAAAATTGGCATGATGCATCAAAATAGAGAGTAAGGGACATCAGAGTTATGGGCAACTTTCTAGAAATCTAGAGAGAAAAAATAAGATGACTGCAAGCATCGTGTTATATTGAGATTGTTAAAATAGAAGAAATATTTCAAACAGAAAAGGTTCCAGTAAAATTAAGCACAATTAAAACAAACAGTGATTGGCAACAGCCAACCATTGGAGAATTCAATAAAGGAAAATATCCAATAAAGTAATGGAAGAGCTTAGAAACACTAATGGACATATTGTTTGCCATTGGTCTCACTATTGCTAATTCATAATCCTCATAAGAATTTTTTAGAAGCTGCAGTAGGGCAACTGCCAACTGAAAGACAGAAGACCCAGCACCATTTAAAGTCCAGACCTTAAAAACAACATAAAGAAATAAACATAAAATTCATTTCAAAGTTTTAAGCACACATGCAAGTCAAGCATGAAGCACTAAAGAAGAAATGAAGTACACAGTTTTAAGACCATAAAGCAAGGTACCAGTATTAAGTGCTCGTATACACAAAGTAAGGACAAATTATTTTTAACACATCTACTGCACACTATTCAATTTAGAAAAAAAATGCTGACTGTGAAGAGATAAAATTCAGTAAGTGTGAAAATTTTTAAATAAAACCTTATTCTCCTAGCCTAATGTTATAAATAAATAGCTTCTTATCAAAATAATAAAAATTATATCCACATAAACCAATTTGTTCTCCACAAGGTTTTTTAAATTTTATAGAAGAAACAAACAAGCATAAAAAGTAATTACCATTCCATGATATGTACCATCAAATTAAATTTGTAACTCAGGCATTAAATCACAAGATTTAAGACTTCCATAGCACATGATTTTACTTTACAAAGTTAATAAAATTTTCATTTCTTACCATTGTGATCAAAAATATTAACTTCAGTATATAAACTATAAAAAAAAGTATTTTTCTTCTATGTTAAAAGAGGTTGGATACCTCAATCTCCAACAGGTTATTAAAAATTTATTAAAATTAAGATATCTATCAGTAACAAATACATCAAGACATACTAGGGAGGGGAACAGAACAACCACTTGCATAGATTTTTTTAAAAAAATAAAAATCACACATATACAGATAAATACAGATACAATTTCAAACACAAAGAGTTCCTTCAGTGAATAAGGAATATATATATATATATATATATTACTGATCCCATTATTTTCAAGGTATCACAAAAATCGTTACATAGGCTTCAGAAAAGTAAGCTGATACAACATTATGAAACACCACAACCTTTGGGGAAACCCTAGGTAAACAAAGTTTTGATTTACTATAATGGACATGGAACGTAAAGGTTTAAGTGGGCCTCACACAGGAGAAAAGAGTCAAGAGATATCTCGGCCTGCATCAGCCATTGTTAGAACAGCAGCAGGGCAACAAGCAAGGCTCCCTCATCTCTCCAAGTCAGACAGTTCCAAAACCATTCTGACAATCAGCAAGACTTCAAAACAATCACTCTTTCTACAGTAACACAGGTTGGACACTTGTTTCCCAAGGCATGGCCATCACCAGATTTTCAACTCATCCGTGCAGTTTGGAATGCCAAATCCTGAATAAGGGGTGACTGGGAACACCATACACATTTGTTCCCCATTCCTTTTAGTATCACTTAAGAGGCATGTGAGAAATCATCACAAGTCTGAGGCACTGTTTCATAATCAGCTGGACAGCTGCTGCAAGAATTTTGCTACTCTAGATTATTTTCTACTTGGCCTTGTATAACAGTGCTGACTAGAAGAGTGGAAATGCCGGGTACCCTACAGGATATGTAGCAATTCCAACTTCCTGCTCAAGTTCATGCCCTTACATCACACGAGAGAGCCTAACCTGCACTGCCTTAGAGGCACCAGCAGAAGAGCTGAGTAGTCATTCCCTAGAATTGCAAAAATATACTGATGAACAAGAATACATGATCTTACAATAGTGACATTTTCGAAACCAAAACATCCCGACACAAACAGATTTGATTAAAATAGAACCAGGATCACCCTCTGCCTCCAAGAAGCATGAGATTAAGAGAAGAACGGCAAAGAAACAGACAGAAAAAATGAAACAAGTAAGATTGTTCATAAGTTTGGGAACATTCTTTGAAGAGTATTAACTGCTTAAATGCAGTTGAGCTTTTGTTACAATCTTGGAAACAAAATGGGTGCAAAGCTCATCCTCCTACTCAGAATTCCAACCACAATGGGATACTGAATTAAGCATTTCAGATATCAATGGTACCCGTGAATTTTAAATTAGGCCACAGGAGCCCTCACATGAACAAACACAGTGCTATTTCCACCTGCGAAATAAAGAAAAAATTCTTGAAATTTAGTATGTCTGATTATCAAAAAATCCTTCCAAGTGAAGTTGAAGAAAGGACATCATACAAGCCATGTGATGCATGAAGGGATTTAATGGGATTCAAGCCAGCAAAGATAATTCTATCTCCATCTCCTGCTGCCAACTAGTGGACTGACAAACTGATGAGGTTCAAATCAAATTAAGTCTTGTGCTCACTGTCTGAGAAAACAGGCAAAACAGCAGGACTGAAAAGATTCCAGTGTCACTGGTCAAACAGCTTCAAAATAAACTACTGTACTAACCACTATGGTCAAATTTCATATTCCAGCCTAGGAAACTCCTGATTTTTCATAACATCCCACTTGAAAAACCACTAGTTAAAATCTGTGGGACTTTTTAAATGTTTGTAAAATGTCAATGTTAGAATACAGCAATAAATTTGGCTCACACTATTCCAACTGCAATGCCGAGATCACATCCCATTCCACACGGAACACATATTCAGTCAACAGTGCAACTTCTTCAGAAATCCACCTCCACTCTCTCAGGATTTTACAGCTCCTCCTGTTTCAGAGCAATAATAATCTTTAACAGGTCCTCCCAAACTGTGACAGTGTAGGAATTGACCTCTCGTCCAAAACAAATGGCAGTTATAAAAGGAGCCCCCATGGCTTAACATACCTATAATCTATGCTTACTCACAGCACAAATAAACACCCACTTCACCTCAAACTTGGAAACCACAATCATGCCATCACCATTTTGAGGTGTGATTTCACAGAAATTACGTAAACAAGAGTAGAGTGCTTTGTTCAAACTTGTCAATATGTTTATATCATGAAATAATGCCTTGTTTTACTAATTCAGAAATCAGACATTACATGGTGTGGGCATAAGAACAAGCATCAGGCCCAAGCTTACAACGCCTTGTACTTCTTGAAAGTTCTCCCTCACATAACTGCAAGTGCCAACTGCATTTGATTTTGCTATAATTCCAGCCTTGGTATTCTCAATCAAGAAATGGGGAAAATTGCTAGTGAGACTTCTAAATATTAATTCTTCCACTGTTGCAAATAACATGGATACAATATCAGTGACTCCTCTTTTCTAATAATAGCAATTCTCCCAATGTTAGCTCAAAGGAAACATGCTTTGTCATCTTTGTAAGGGTGGGGAGAAGAGACAAACATATTTAAAACAGAGATAATTCCCTAGAGTGCAATCATTTGGAGCTCCTTCAGCTATCTAACCAGACAAGCTATTACTATTTTTGTTGAAGTAAGGAACTTCATGCTTTTCTTCTTCCATACTGTTTTGGGGAATGGTCCAGACTGACATTTTAGAGTTGTTGCAGAACTCTGCATTCAGACTCAGCAGTTTAGGCCCAACTGTACACTCTAAGAATAGTCCTGAGTGTTTAGACACTGTCTTTTACCAGTAGCCAGCAAAATATTCAAAGCAAGTACTTAGGAATGTAAGATAACTGCACTTTGCTAAAGGTTACTTTTCTTCATTTTAGCATTTCTCACACACTTTCAACTGACACTTCATAAACTATGCAGTTATTAAAAGAGCTGTAATAGGAACAATTAGGGACACAAGACAGACCAGCTGAAGGGGAAACCTCATTGACAGAAAATACTGAAGGAGAAAGAGGCTTTTTACCTCCCAAGGGCTTGCAACTAATGCTCTAGCTAGACCTCATCTAGTAAAACACTGGCACTAAAGAAAGCCCCAGCACACAAGTTTCACAAAAGGACAGGAAACTAATTTATTTCAGCACCCTGGTAAATGTCTACACATTTGAAAATGGCTCTACCAGCGGAACAAAGTTCAGCCACATAAAGCACCAGAGCAACCTGCCACTGACACGTATCAAGAAACAGAAGAAGTTAATGCTACAGTATTAATCAAGCAGTTAACTGTGTTCTGCATCTTTCAGAGCTGCACCAATATACTGTACAATGTGCTACTGTTGCAGAAAGGCTAATTCACTATTATTCTAGATCAAGTTAAGCTGCTGAGTCAAAGTTTATTCTTAAAAATCAAGCTAATTTGCTTGGTTTTGCTGAGAAACAGTTCTCAATGGCTAGTAGTTACCAAAATTTAACTAGGGGGAAAAAAAAAGGTTGCTAAACCTCTCTTATAAACAAAATGTAGATTGTTTAATGGAAAGGAAATACGGCATGTAGTTAGTGAATTATCTTGACCAGTTGCAACAATAAGAAGAAATACCAACATGTCAGAGCTCATTTAGTATGGCTCATTTTTAGTTGTGGACAAGAAAAAAAGTTTTCCTACTTTGTCAAATTTCAAAAATCTTCCCAACTGTCACTAGTACAGCAATAAGGTACCCTTGCTGAGAATTAAGCTGTCAAAAATTTAGCTGCTGATAAATTCTGAAGTCCTCCCTAAGCATCTCAAAGCAGTTTAATGAGCAGCTGGAGAGAAAAAAAAAGGAACCTAGTTCTCAGCTGAGACAAAGTGCCCTCTTCAGAGGTAACACAGGCTGCAAACGCAGACTGCACAGGCCATCAATCTGAAATATACCTAAAACTACCTGTAAATTAAGTCAAAATCCTACTGAACATTTGTTCAGCCAGAATTTAAGACACTGCTGACCACCAAGAGCCAGAGCTGTAAAACACCAACTGCTTCCCTGCAGTCCGTGCAGTGCAGTTACCATTGCACAAGTGGCCAGCACGATGAAGTCGGTTGTCCAAAAAGACAAGAGAAAGATCATTGCAAATTGTGTCTGCCATGGCCTGGCCAGATGAGAAAATGCTGAGGCAGTAGGTCACACAAGAACAGGCCACACTGGCCTGGAAAGCAGAGGAGACATCTGATGAACAAGAAAAGGGGAACAAGTGAAAAGGCACAGAACGGCCGACACAACAGACCAGGGAAATGACCATCCCAGCAGGACTCTGAACTCACCCCCACAGAATATATTCAACATTACTGCAGAAATAAGTTTTATGGTGAAAAATTTGGAAATGGCATTTGCCAGCTAGGTAAATGAGCGTATGTGCTTGGCACCCAATTAGCATGGGTTTTGAATGCAACTAAAATAACATAGGCAGAAAGGGCCAAATAAAAACCACACAGAGTGTTTTTTTCCTGACAGGAAGTGTGATCTTCCCCTGAAATTACTGATTACGAAGTCCTAATCCTAAGTGCATTCACACAAAACTGAAATGAATCTGCTGGGGTCTGCATACACAGATACAGTCAAAGGATGTAGGAAACTGACCTTGAAAAATTCAACACTATGTTACTGCGTGATAACAATACATGCAAAACCCGACCTGCTTTTACTTCATTCTTAAATGTATTTAAGAAAAAAAATTTCAATATTTTAAACTTATAAAACTAGTAGTTACAGTAAGTGAAATGGATCTAAACTTTTAATGGCTAAAAAAAAAAATAATGGTGACTTTGGCCACTCCAGACAGTAGCAAACTTGACAAGGCCACAAATATCCAGCACCAAAAACTAACGCAGCTTTTGCTTCTAACGTCAGTTCACCATACAGTCAATCTCAATTTTCATATATAAAGAAATTTCGTATCAGTAGACTTGAAACAATCTGCATATTCCTCCAGAGTGTGGTAAGGGCTCATGGGTGCAGCTGTGTGCAGTTTCCCCAGGCTGTTGTAGCTACCAAGTCACCACTGGAACACCCAGAAAAGTGCACTGGGAAAGGACTCCTCCAGTTCACCTGAGGTGGGTACTTCTGACAGTCCAGAGCTGTCTGACTGCCTGAAGAACTCCCCACAACTGCTTTTCAGGCAGGCAAAGCCTGCAGTTTTGCTAGACTCCCTTAAAATTTAAATTCATCCCCTTGGCAGAGACCAAGGCTGGAATACTTTACCTTAAAGTATCTCATCTACAAAAAACTTATGTACAGGAACTAGAAGTAGGGAACATCAGAGTCCTCTCCTCCTGACACCAAGGATAAGAGTCATAACTGGTCATCACACATGAAATCATTAAGCTTTACCTCAAAAAGCCAATGGATTGTCATCCACACTGCTACTCACAGAATTTCAACACTTTAAAAAAGAAAAATCAGTTCCAAGCTAAAGTGTCTTGGATGGGCACACACAGCCACCATCAAAAGGAACAAACAGTCCAGCAGGAGACACCGACCCAGAACATTCTATGCTACCCTTAAAATACTCTAAATTATGATGGCTAATGCTTATGCATCACACTCACCAACTCTCTTTAATGCAGCTTATTAATCCTGACCACCTACCAAATACCCTCAATGCAAAAATAGGTCATAGATTTTTACAGATTTAACTCATTCTGCAAATTTTACCCTCCTGGGGAAATCTGAGAGCTCATGGCTCTACAGAACTGCTTTCTTAATGCCCTAAAACTCTGAACTGATGCAAATTAAAACGTGTAAGATACTGTTTAATATCATTCAGGAAAGCAAAATGTTCAGGTGTTGGAAAGCAAGCTTTCACCCTGCAAGACTTAAGACAACACACTTTTGGATGAATAACCTCCACTGTAGAATAAAATAACAGATTATAAAACATGGGTAATGTAGTCATTTTGTTGCAGAAGTATCTGCACTCAGGACACCTTGGCCATATTAAAAATAGAAAATCAATTGCTCTTTGTAGACAAGACAGAATACGGGGTAAAGTCTAATTTCCAGCAACTGGGGAAGCACTGCCAGATTCCACCTTTTAGAATGCCTTTGGACACAGCAGACATTTATAGCCCACGCTGATCCTCAAATACCTGCCTGCCTCACAGCCGAGCTGTTTCGGGACAGAAACCCTCCACCAGGCAGAGGTGAACTGGGGCAGCCAACTTCTAAGGATTACTTATTGACACAAACTCCTGCAAGCACAGCCGAACCGCTCGGCTTAAGCCCTCCATGTAGAATACAAACACGGAGCCCTTACGAAGCCACCGCGGAGAAGGAGGCCAGGGGGGCTGAAGCCGCAGGGGGCGTGCAGGGCCCAGGCGGGGGCATCTCCCCGG